>CM053792.1:582159908-582339908 GCA_028749045.1 Cupressus sempervirens
TACAAATCAAATTCTTAGGATACAATAAATTCATCCCATATTCATGGCTTAAACAAGCATTTTTTAAATGAGTTGTATTAGAATATATGGTAATTCCTAAAACAACTACATTTGGAGAGTGTCTGAAAATGTAGGCAACTACACATAAGTTGAAACCCTAGTAAAAGGAGAATGGAGAAATACCAATTTGGCACCAGCTGAGCAATGTTGCAAATTTAGACCTCTTCTCCAATCTATCATTGGCTTCTTCTGGTTTCATTTGTAGCCAACAATGCAAGCATTATCAGAAAGGGCATTGCGGTGCATGACTCGGCCAAACAAAATAGAAAGCAATGACTCGTGGCTTGCTGCCTAGCTATGAACCAACTTACACTTCACCTAGGTGCTCACTCATGTGGTAAGCAGGTCTATGGCAAGCCCTTGCCAGTGGCAAAGCTCAAGGAATCCTAGCAATCGGCATAAATTGGTGCATGAGGAAATGCATTACCCGTAAATGAATGAAATTTTTTCTTTTTAACTCGTGAATGAATGAAACTTTTTTTTTTTGTTATAACATTGAGTTGGTTGAAATTCAACTTAAGAATACATAGGTTGGTCAAAATTTTGACCAAATTGGCCACAAAATTTTTATTTTTGACCAACACAGGAATGAAAAGAAAAAAAAAGAAGGAATTATAGCTTTGGTCAAAAATTTTGGTAGAAAATCAAGTGCAAATGTACTAGTGTTTTACAAAGGGTAAAGAGATTTTTAAAAAAATTAGCCATCACCATGGATTGTAGCTATGGTTTAGTTTAATGTTAAATTATAATTTGATAGATTAATCATCAAAATCACTAAGGTTCAGACCTGGATGCATGACATTATGACAATTTAATAACAATATGTAGTCTAGGATTTAATCAAAAAACATAATCTGGATGACTCGATTTCAAACCTTAGATGATCATAAGCAATTCAGGGTCCTCTTCAAATGATTCATAAGAGTAATTTTTCAATTTAAAGGGGGAAATAATTCTTCAAATGATCCAACTCCCTAACCTTGTATTACATCTTTCAGATACATGCATCTATGTACAAAAAGAAAAGAATAAAATGAGGATACATATCGATTGATCTAAGATCACATTGGGATAACATATTATAATGCATTGTAATGGAGCTTAATGTTAGAGTTTGAGGAATAACTATTTTGAATATTTGAATTATGAGGATCAATCAACCCTCATAAGAATATTTTGGAAAAACAAATTAGAAAGAATCAAAATAAGCATACCTTTAAATAGCTTATTTTGCAAATTAGAGGTTGCTCTCTAGAGATTCTCTTGTAGATTTCAATGGAACTCTTATTCCATAGGTTTCAATGCATGACTGCAGAGGGATCGGTGAGTTACAAATTGAGTTCAATAGTCGAGGGTGTGGGGGGCAGATTCAACTATGTTGGCCCAGTTCTTTTCTACCCCTACTATTCTTTGCCCTAGGCTTGCATGTAGGGAGTCCAAGCATAAGGATAAAGAAGTAGGAAGCAATGATATCCTAAATCTATTTTGATGTAAAATGTTAGGATGAGTGATGATAGTTTTCAGGGTTAGAAGAATGTAATGTTGCAAATTCAAAGTAATAATTCTATAAATTGTTTGGAAACGCCTGGAAGAAAAGATAAAATTAAAAGCAAAGGATGTATGATATGGATGATCACAAAAGTCATCTTGAATCTCTCACATTGAATGTTAATTATTATCAGTGAAATGAAAGAAATAAAAGGAAAAATGTTGAATTGGTTGCAACAAGAGCTCCACAAGATAGAGTTGTGGAAGTTGTGGTGTGTAGATAAGAAATGACTCTAGGCCTAATGCTTATACTAATTGTATAGGAATAATGAAACAGAAAAATGAATGATGAAATTGTTGTTGTAAGTAAAGACCCTATGATTGCTATTAATAATGCCTATGCATGATGTGTGTAAGAACACTTAGTTACTTGTAGTTGTGCAATGAGTTTGGCTTTTTGAAGTAATGATGAGAGTTATGCTATAGGAATTTATTTCAAAACAAGGAGATGCACTATCAAAGCTACCAAAGTTTTGTAGATTACAAAATGTTGAACCATTTCTAAAGAATTCAGAAGTGTTTCTTCTAAACAAAAATGAATTTGAGAGAGTAAGATTATTGTATGACAATTTTTCCATAACCCAAATTCTTGAGAAGTTGTAATGCTCCTACAGTTGTTTAGGTTGAGTACCACAAATGTCCTGCCTGCAGGGGAAATTTAATTTGGGACAGAGGAAAGTAGTTGTGGCAAAGGACTAAACTAGGAAAATAATCACATTATTCCTTATTTATAATCTGTATATGCTAATTTAAATTTGGAGAAAAGGGTTTTCATATTTATCACTTCTCCAAATATAAATGAAAGTAAAAGGCTGCTATGGTTGACATTTTAGATTGTATGGACAACTACATTTGGAAATTTCAATAATGCTACATTTTTAGTGGACAACATATTTGTAAATAAAATTGAAATATGTTTTTGACATTCTTGATTATGTGTGTTGGTGTAAATAAGTATTTACTTATTACACTTACTTAAGTTTTACTTAGGTTAATGCATTATTTAATTATTTTGCATTATTTTATTATTATTTTAGGTGAGACACTTAGGAGTTTGTGTACTCTCATTGAGTTACACAACTCTAATTATGCACATGGTGTCTACAACACAGGAGTATGCATCATTCACTGAGTTGTCATGATGACGACACAGTTATCCACACTCCTCATTTAGCACATGTCTACACCACTGATTTGTGTGCTACACCATTGTCGACTTATCCTCACATCATCGCACTTAATCCCATGCTCAATGGAGGATAATCCATATCTGGTGGACATGTGCTTAGTTGTATGAGATATCATGATGCTAACCTCTATGCATTCTAAAAGCTCTCCTGAGGCCTTTATATTCAGGCACTGCTAGTATACTCTCATCTAGTAATTGAATGAATATCATCATTCTAATCATACTCTATCTATTTTGGTCTACTGTGTGCTTGTGTTGAGTTCTTTAGTTCTTGGGTGAATTCTGGCCTAAGCCAAATTCTTACATGGTATCAGAGCTGAGGGAGATTCTCATCACGTAGCCATTCGAGACCGTTCATGCTTCAGCATCTCGACACAAATCCAAAGGATCTACAAAAATTAGGAGCATCTAGAGCTAGATCTAACCTCACCATTGTGTCCAGAGCATCAATTTGGTGAAGATCGACTATAAATTTGCCTATATTAGGTGAAATTTGATTGGGAGGCAAAAAAAATTTGCAAATCAGAACCCGAAGGCCCTGATTTATAATTCGGGTATGATCGTTTCATTGATTTGATTGTTTGATTTTCATATCTGAATTATTATTATTTTTCTTTGCCATTATTTGGGTTTTTTTTAAAAATTATTCAAATATTTTTTGAAAGTATATTCGTGGTTAGAGAAATTTTTTGGTAGAACTAGGCTATCAACCCCCAGCCTACAAATTTGGCAGATATATTTTACTTATTTGGAGGGTGAGATATTTTATTATATTAATCGAGTGCTACAAATTGGAGCCGTACTGCACACCCTGCCACATCCGGCCACAACAATGAATTCAGGAGACAACCAATTTTCATGGCACAACAAATTTTTGGGCAACAAGGTTGCCGAAACAACAACCATAGCACACCCATCTGGGCCCTGCTATACCATAGTACTATGAACACTTCATTTACATCTCTGCAGGCCTCCAGTTAATAAGTAGCACATAAGCTGCTACTCCCATGAATGTGGGATATAACAGTGACACCCTGGCTGAACTATCTATCTTTTGGCAAATTTTATTATTTATTTGCAGGGTATTTATTATTTTAATCGGTGGATCTATTCAATTCTCTAAATCATAAATCATAGGACCATACCCCTACAAATACAGAAAACCACCAAATCTAGAAGTTTTTTACATCTCGGTGACATCGGTCCTCACCGGCAACAAACCACAATCCGGTGGCCCACTGCTCTCGCAACTGCATTTCCAATTTCAACGTCATAAAGTAGACCTTAGTGATGGAAAACATACTCCCGGTAGTGCAATATCAAATTCGGTAGCAGTTTAACTAATAGTCCAATAATCCACGCAAACAACACCCCTGTGCCACACAATTTTTTCTGAGCCTCACACATGGACAAACACAATCCACATCATCATTTGACAGTCTTCTACAACCACATCAGGACTTGCATAGTAACATGTACATACAGTCAGCACATGCACTGTTGTCCTAGTTAGCATTGACTATATAGCCTGAGCAGTCAACGATCTAGTCCACGTCGCTAGCCACATCAGATTTTTTTGTACAATACGTATGGATCCGTATAGTACGGTGATCAAACACATTAGTGGGCTCAAAAATGTTGCTGACATCATCATCATCCTGAGATTAAATTTGATGCCCATCTAGACATCATTTCAAGCTAAATTACAACTTCTAGGACAATCGTATGATTGTCAAATTTAACCTCCTGATTCACTAATGAAACCTGTCTCCAGATTCATTTCAATTTTTGTAGTCCAACTTCAGGAGGCCATAACTCGCACATCTGAACTCGAAATGAGGTACAATTTTTTTTTTGAAATTGGGTAAAACTTTCTAAATTTTTCAGTGGTGTAGTTATTTTCTGGTTTTGGTGCACAGATTGTTCAAAATTTGCATTTTTTGGCAACTATACCTAGATAATCCTGCATTTTGCAACTTCAAATGCTCCATACGGGCACATCTGGAGTCAAAAATAGGTTCCATTTTTTTTGAAAGTGCATTATTTTTTGTCTACTTTCCAAATCAAGCATCAGATTTTAGTGTTATGTGGACAAAATTGTCACTTTCAAAAATAGGTCCTTTCTTTGCTTTGTAATGCCTCAGAATTGTAGCACATTGTAAAGTTTCAAATTTGTACTCTATTAAGAAGTTGTAACAAGAAAAATCAAAAGTCCACAAAGGCCAAAATTGGAAAGTGGCCCATCGCAATCTTTCTACTGATAAAGTTCCTAAAGCATCTATTTTGGGGGGGTTTCTTGACTTAGTGAAAAGGGGGGGTGGTCTTGGTGTTGTGTTCTCTCTTTTCTCCACTTTTCTTTCATTTTTTGCATTATGGGAAACTTTAAGTTTCCTAAATTAACTCCTCATAACTATTCTTCATGGTCAATCAAAATGTTGTATCACTTAATGCATAATGGAGTTTCACAATATGTAGATGGTACTCTTCCTAAACCAGCAGGTAATAATGTATCAATAAGTGAAATTTTAAATTGGGTAGCAATGGATAGGAAAGCCATAGGTGATATATGTTTGGGGGTAGATGATAAGATCATCTATCAAATCAAGAAATGTACTACATCCAAGGAAGCTTGGGATACCCTCGAAAGCCTTTGTGGTAAGGTGTCTAAAGAGGATGTATTCAAAATTGAAGATGAGCTTGTTTCCTTAGATCTTAAGTAATATGACTCAATATAGGACTTCATCATCAAGGTGAATGAATTAAGGACAAAGGTTATAGATTGTGGGAGTTCTATCAAAGATGACAGACTGATGTATCTCATCCATAACAAGCTACCATCAAAGTATTCCACATTTGTATCTTCTTTTAACACATCAAAGACTACCTTAGGGTCTGCCTAAAAGAAAATCACTTTTGATGAATATGCTAACCTATTGGATGATGAAGAAAAGAAGTTGAAATCAATGGGGATTCTCAAATCACCTTAGTCCAAAGCATTGGTGGCCAACAATGAGGGTTCTCAACACTCAGCTGTACAATCTTCAAACAAAGGAAAGGGTAAGAAGAAGTGGAAGAAAGCTAAATCTGAGGATGTAGAAAATACAACACCATAATCAAATCAACAAGGCAATTCCTCTAGTTACAACAAGAAAGGGGACAACAACAACAATAAGGAGAAGAATAAGTGTGCTTATTGTAAGAAATCGGGTCATGAAGAGCATGAGTGTTATCTCAAAAACATTGATGAATTGACCAACATCATGAAGAAAAATAATGTTCCATTGCCTAATGCTTACAAGGAGAAAGGGTCTTCTTCAAATTCTAAGGGAAAAGGGCAAGCATTCATGGAAAATGCAAACTCTTCAAAGGAATGGATATTTGACTCAGGTGCCTCATATCATATGGGTTCTTCAAAGGAGGATTTTTCTTCATTGAATCACTCAAAGGTACCACACATCTTCATGGGGAATGATAGCAAAATGGAAATTGAAGGGAAAGAAAACATGGAAATGGAAAATGGAGAGTTTCAAGAGGTTCTATATGTTCCAAACCTAAGTTCAAATCTCCTCTCAATCTACCAAATCACTCACCTTGGAGATGGACATAGAGTTGAGTTCCTTCCAGACTCAGTTCAGGTGCACTGTCTTAAAGATAATTCCTTGGTTACGGTGGGGAAAGTGAATGATCACAAGAGGTTTTACTCTTTCTCTCATTTTGTACCCAGGTCTTCTTCAAAAGCCTTATTAACTCAATCCAATTCAAACATGCAATTATGGCATGAGCAGTATGGTCATCTTGACTTCCACTATCTTCAGCAACTTTGCACATACCACATGGTGAAAGATCTACCTCAAATCAACTTTTCTAAGGGTGAATGTTCAACAGATTTAGTGGATATGCATCCAGAGGGGAAGTTACAAAGAGGGAAGTCTTCAAGAGCAACTAGTGTTCTACAAATAGTTCACATGGTATTAGTAGGTCCTTTTACATTCAGCCAGGGTCACTACATACTTACCTTAGTTGATGACTTTTCAAGGTTCACTTGGGTCTACTTTCTACATAGTAAGAATGAAGTGTTGGACAAGTTTCTAGACTTCAAGGCTCATGTAGAATGAAAATCCAGGAAAGCCATCAAAGTACTCTACATGGACAATGGAAACATGGATGTGAATAGAAGACTTAAGGACTTTTGTAGACATGAGGGAATTGATCTTCAGACTCTTCCAGCGTTCAGTCCACATAAGACAGATGTTGTAGCTTTGAGGATCCGCACTCTTAAGTCTATGGCAAGTTGCATGATTCATGCCAAGTCTCTAGATCCATCATTAGAAGTCGAAGCAATCTCAAGTGCCACTCACATTCTTAATTGTTCTCCTCATCTAGCCTTTGATGGAAAAACTCCTTTTGAGGCATGGTGCAGCAGAAAACCTATTGTGACACACTTCAAAGTCTTTAGTTGTCCTGCATGGGCAAAGAGATCTTCTAGGGGATGCAAGGCACATTCATCTTGACCTTGTAGTTTCATTGGTTATGAAAACAATGTGAAGGCATATAGACTTCTAGATCCAGAGACACATTGGATTTTTGTGGAGCAAGATGTATATTTTGAGGAAAGTTCACCAAGCTTTTCCTCTACTCCTCTTCACACATCATATAGTGTGGATACTGAAAGTGATTTCAGTGATAGTGCTTCAACAGATTCAGACACATGGAGTTATGTTGATAGATATAGTGAGAGTTTGCTTCATCAGTTTAGTCTACATGAATACATTGCCACAGTGATAGATCCAGAACAGCAAGGTACTTCTAGTCTTCCAAATACAGGTTCAGTGACAGATTTGGGGGACAGTATTGATGATCTGCCTCCTCTTCTTGATGTAGAAGTTCCTTCTTCAATTGTCATTAGGGTTCCATCAGACTCTCTTTCTCATTCTCTACATGATTGATCCTCACAGGCTGAAGTGATTGTGGATACTTATGATCAGCAGTTGCAGCAGGGTTCTTCATCAGTTGCAGAGATAGACAGTTCTTTGGGACAGGTTCTTTAGCTAGTTGAGCAGGTTTTAGAGACATTACTTATCCATGGGATTCTTTCTACACACAATGAAAGTGTCTCATTTGTACCTTTGACATTGTTTCTTCCTAAGGAGGAACACCATTCTGCAATCTTGGATTAGCTTCTTCATCGGAGAAGTCACTATTCAGCATTCTTCTTTAGGGGGGGGGGGGTGAGCCCATCCTATCTCTCTACCTCTTCTCATCATTATCTTATGTATATACTAGATGTATGTCATAATGGGGGGGTCTTGATTACTCCATCCATCCATGCATCCTTCTTTATCTCTCTTTTTGGGGGAGGGTTTTTCCCATGAGGTTTTCCCTCTTTCCCCGCTTTATGGTAGATTGCATATCATTATGTACGTGGGTACCTAACATGGCCTAGTAGCCAAGACCCATACTGAATTTCATCCTAGATTTTGTAAGCTTAAGGGCATTCCCCTAAGTTGCACTTAAGGGGGGGTGTTGGTGTAAATAAGTATTTACTTATTACACTTAAGTTTTACTTAGGTTAATACATTATTTAATTATTTTGCATTATTTTATTATTATTTTAGGTGAGACACTTAGGAGTTTGTGTGCTCTCATTGAGTTATGCAACTCTAATTATGCACATGGTGTCTACAACACAAGAGTATGCATCATTCACTGAGTTGTCATGATGACAACACAGTTATCCACACTCTTCATTTAGCACATGTTGTCTACACCACTGATTTGTGTGCTACACCATTGTAGGCTTATCCTCACATCATCACACTTAATCCTATGCTTAATGGAGGATAATCCATATCTGGTGGACATGTGCCTAGTTGTATGACACATCATAATGCTAACTTCTATGCATTCTAGAAGCTCTCCTGAGGTCTTTATATTTAGGCACTCCTAGTGTACTCTCATCTAGTTATTGAATGAATATCATCATTCTAATCATACTCTATCTATTTTGGTCTATTGTGTGCTTGTGTTGAGTTCTTTAGTTCTTGGGTGAATTCTGGCCTAAGCCAAATTCTTACAATGTGAATTTGAGGATTTTACACTGTAAGTACAACCAAATTGTTATATGAAATCCAATGAAATAAAGGTTTAAACTAGTAGCTAATTATAGAATCAAGTGTGCAATTAAGTTTCTTTCCAGAAAGGCCAATGGCTCTTTAAAAAGTGAACTACTGATGGCCTAATCTTGATTAGCTAGATTGTGCTCCACTTCATACTGGTTAAGAGTTCCATAGCACAATTTATGCATGTGAGTTCCTAAAACAGTTTGGGCTACCATGTTTTTGGTTGTAAGGTAGAGCTATTAGCCTTTAGGTGATACTATTTTTGTAATTAGAAATGTCATTCCCTAACACAAAACATACGAATGATAGCTCCCAAAACATTTTGGACTGTCATGTTTCTAGTTGCAAGATGGAACTTAGATAATCTAGCTATAAGTGGAAATACCATTCCATGACATAAAATCTATGCCTAAAATCTACCAAAATAGTTTGGAGTACCATGTTTTTGGGTGTAAAATTGAACCATTAGGTAATTCTCTTGCTATGATTGTAAATGTCATTCCATAACACAATTTATGCTCTATAGCTCCCAAATCAATTTGGATTATCATTTTTTTGGTTACAAGACAGAACCGTTAGGTGATATGCTAACTGCATTAAAAAAAATCATTCCATAGCACAATATATATTGGAGGTTGGATTCATACATGAATTTTGAATAAAACCCAAAATGAGGGTTTACTTCAAAAACAAAAATACTGTAAAGTCTACATTTTCCTTAATCCGAAGAGCTTTGCACATGGTAGATAAATAAAATGAAAGATGTAGACTGAAAGCAAATGCAAGGGCATATTCAAAATTTCATTTGACATACTATACATGATCTGGCTATTGTACGAATATGAAGGAATTTAATATATTTGAAAAATGATATTAATAAGCACTATAAAAAATCATAAAGAAAATTTAACAAGAATAATAATGAACCAATCTTGAGTGAAGTAATCCATATGCTTGGGTTCCCAAAATATGGCCACCTCCAAGATTCAGGTGGAGATGCACAAGCAGCGTCAAGCTAGGGACAAGAAATTGCATTACCTGCCAATCATATCATTGTCTCCCTCCTTCCCTGATCGATCTTCTTGTCGACAATAAGCACCAGCTGGGGATTGAAATGGTTTGTTGAGTAGGAAAGGAGGAATGAGAGGCAAGGGAAACTCTTTCTTAAACTATTGGATGGGATTCAAGATCTGAAAAGATGGACCGCCACTTCATATCTTTTCCTGCCACAATGTAGAAAAAAACCCTTACACAACTCCAACTCCTTCATGCACTCAAACATCAATGAAATCAAAAATGTTTTTTCATGTTTAAATTAAGCCCGTGTTGGTCAAAATTTTGACCAACACGGGCTTAGATTTTTAAAAAGAGGATTTTTTCCTTCTCCAATCTGACCAACATAAACCTTTTTAATTGATGGTAAAAAATTTTGGGCGAAAAATAAGGTCAAATGTAGTAGTGGAACTTAGAAATGGGTCCCCTAAAGGTCAAGTCTGAGAATTCTTCCCATTATGGCACATGAAGGCAATTAACCATAGTTTTCCTGTCAATTGAAATCAACACTATATCATTGGGTAACACAATTTTCCTTATCTCTGGTTTGTAATGTTGTATGAATTTGTAGATTAGTTTTGAGACCTAAACTACAACTAGAAAAATAGCAGCTTCAACCAACCTACATCCTCAGAGATTCTCGGTGATGGGGTGAATTTTCTCAAACTTTACTCTCTTTTAAAAATCATCTATATCATAGAAGTGAAGAGAAGTATATGTGAAATTCTATAATTGGGATTTGATTCCAATCAATTCATCAAAACACGTAAACTTAGTTTCCATTACTTTGAGAATAATATTTGAATTGAGAAAGTGAAAAGAATGGCTAATCCAACAATCAATGGCTTTTCAAAAACTATGCACATTGACAAAATAATGGTTCAAAGAAAGAGTGGTAGCTCATTCAACTATTTATGTTTCTATATATGGGAGCTTCAATTCATTTGTTGATCTTCAGAATTTGTGCCACATGAATGAATTTAAGGAGATACCCCTTGAATAGTAAATGCAAGAGTTTAAAGGATATCTAGAGTTCTTTTCACTATTTCATTGAGATCAATGATAACTTTCTATATCTCCATAACTTACTTGTCCATTTTCCTTTAATCTTCAAGAAGTTACCATTAGAGTACTCCGTGGGAGAATGTCCGCCAAGTAAGATCCTGATTATTATTTTTTGCAATGGTTAGGTCTTTTCTATTATCATTCTGGGATATTCTGAACACAACTTGTGAATCTAATCTAATCATTAACTTGATTTTCTTTGGAATTTGGGAAATTGTCCTCATGGATTGATAACCCGTTGAGGAGAAGATGGTTTCAACTTCTTCGCTAATGTTTCCTTTCTTAGTCATACTTTGGATGAACAACCCTCTTGAAGTTGGAAATTTATAAATGAGATGAAAATACCTTCTCAAGGACCACTTAACATTCCTATTCATTCCAAACTGCCTTTTCAAAAAACCAACTTCATGGGTTGAAAACTCGCTGAGGAGAAGATGATTTCAAAAATTTTGCTAGCATCAATTTTTCAAATAGTGATAAGTTGTAAATGGATATATCTTTTAGTTAATCTTTTAATGAGTAACATGAATCTCTATCAAACTAGGCACTAACCTACCTATAAGATCACTTGACAAAAATGAAAAACCACTTGGCTAGAAATGAGGAGAGGGAGAAAAGGAAAAGTCTAATAGAGATTCACCTAACCTAAAGGGACTTAGACCTAGACTCAAACTAGACTAAAACTACTCTCCTTTCATTAAAATACAAGAACCCACTTTTTCCAATTGGTTAGAGAATGAAAAGTGGGGCATCATGGTCATCTTGCACCCAAGCAATACAGTATGGACACAAGTGTTTTTGTCTCTTCAACTTCAACTTTTTTACCATCATTTCTAATACCAAATTGTTAGTACTTCCACCATTAATTATCACATCATAATACTTATCTTCACATTTTCACATTATATCAAACAAGCTCCTTCTTTGATTAGGTACATTCTCACCATTCATAAGTACTCTTTTATTAACTAGGACTTCTTCTCTTTTAGAATCTTTAGAATTTGATGATCTGACATCTTCAAAAACATGTGAAACTCTAGCCTAGCCTTCTACTCTTTGATTTGTCCTTCCTTGGTGTTGGGAACTGTTACAAATGAAAAAAGAAATATGGAAATAAGCAAAAACTAGGAAAGAATCTAAGTGAGTTAATGCATGAAAAGATATTACCATAAAATAGGAGAGAGAAAGCTTCAAGTTCCAACACCATGAGACAAGATATTTGGAAAGGGGAAAGCAAAGAAAACCCCTTGTGACATTATGAATGAGGCATGAAAAGCCTAAGAAGAAAGAGAGAGAGAGAGAGAGAGAGAGCAAAAGAGCAATTGCTCATACAATAATTGAGAAGAGGAAGAAACCTCATTGAGAAATGAGAGAAGAAGGTCATCTCTTAAATAGAGATGAGAGAGAGGAGTTAGAATGTAACTCCCATGTCTATGAATGCCACCATTCATAAGTGTGTGAGGCCAAGTGTGAGATTCCTCTTAAGGAGGAATAATCTAAATTACAAATTACAATAAATATGTGTCCTCACATATTCTACTAGATGACAAAATAAGATGTAGTGGAAAAAGGACAAAAAAGAAATATATTAGGATACCTTGGCTTATAGCCTAATATACTATAACAATAAATAAAGGAGGTCTAACCTTGGTTTATAAAAACACCAAGGAAAGATTACAATTTCTAACACCCCCCTTTAATCTTTACTTGGGGTAATTATATCAAGGGGTATTAAACCCATAATTTACAACAATCTACAACTTAATCTTCAATATGAAGTGATTTGATTGTCTTCAAGCCATATGGTAAATTTGCAAATCCAAGAGAATTACAAGAGTCCTTTGAATGTGATCAAGTGGAAGCATAGACACATCTTCATATGTGAAAAATCGAGAAGGTTCTTTGATGGATCACCTGGAAAAAAAAAACAAAGAACAAAAAACAAGCAACTATCCACAAGTAGAATTACATTGAATGGTCAAGTTAGTAAAAAAAATGAAGTTATAATAATTTAATCAATGAGGATGAATGAATGTGTTCACCAACATGCAATGGAGTTAACATGATATCTAAAATAAGTCATAAGCTCAAAATGATCATAATATGGGTCAAAATGACCAATCTTTATGCAATAAATCTCTCATGAAAGGAACATACTAATGCACAAATGACCACAGACAAGGCCAACTAATGAAACCTGCATCAACATTGCGTCAATCACATGGATATAGACAGTCCACTAATGAGTCATCCCACTACAAGTGAATGGGTCGCGACTCCATCACCTACATGACTCACGATCTAGGCAATAAAGTATGCAGAACATTATCACATTGTATATTTATCAAAGAAATATAAGAGAGACAATAATAAATAAGTAGAACATGTGCCTCAAGCACCAAATAATTCAAGTTACAGTTTTTCCAAGAATTATTGCCGATGTGGACCAAAGGAAGGGTTTATGAGGAGTAACAACATATTGCCTTCAAATAAGAAATCCATCATGGACAAGCAACATCATTGCCATGAGGAAAAAGATCAACATGGGTCAAAACAACTTCTCAAATAAAGTCGCCAATATAGGAGTGCTTCAAGATATGGTAGCCTCGTCACCCATACACTCAAAAATGAGCAAAGTGTAGGAAGTCATACCATGACTAAATCAAAACTAGGAGCATACACCAAGGAGATAAAGAGATTGAAATGGGAAATCCCCATAAAATATCATCCTTGCATTGAGGAAAAAAGTGGAACAAATGGAGGGAAACTCCATTGAAGTAAGTGCACACCAATTATAGGTTGGAGGGATACTCCACGGGCCAGAAAAGGTAACTACGAGTCAGTTTAAAACTGTCGGGTCCACCATAGTTAACCTTGATAAAAAATTGGCTCCCGATGCAACTTACAAAAATATATAAATCATGTATATCAATGGTATAAAACCATAAAGTGCCAACATGGGCATAGAACAATACTATAAAAGCATAAAACTGCAACCATGTGCAGATAGATCAATTAACTCAAATCATTAAATAATGAAGGCAATAGTGTAAGATAACTCATAAACCTGAATAATTGAGATAAAAAGAAGTATTTGAAAGAGCAATAAGCATAAGTTATCAGTTAAAATCTCCATGCAAGGTGAACACAAGTGAGAAGATATTAAGGATGGGCTCACCATGAAAGACAATAATCCTCCTAGATTATGGCAAAAAAAAAGAATTATAAAAGAGGATATTGATTTAAAAAAACTCTTTAAATTTTTATATTAAAAAAAAATAATAAAACTTTGATTAGTTTTAATATTTAATACTAAGAAAACTTCTTTAAAAAAATTATCCTTAACTTCTCCTTTTTTTACTTAAAACCACATAAAGGAGTAAGAGAGATTTAAAGTAAAATATTGCACTTGTGTTTGAGCTGTCTGACAATGAATGATTACATGCCAAAAATAGGTTGACAAGAGGCAATGAACATGCCAAAAATAGGTTGACAAAAGGCAATAATAAAAGCAAATGTTGCCTCTGTCAAGAGCTCAAAAAAAAGAAAAAGAATCTTGCATGAAAAGATAAGAAAACGTTACAACTGAATCTAAATATAGAGAGAGGGGAAAACTTATATGATTTTTAAAAAAACTCAAAAAAATTGTTAGGAGATATCATCCTGTTTTGGGTTTGAAAGAGGGCTTTTTATATAAAAACCATAACAGAGCTTCTATCATAGTCACAGAAGTGGTATCTGAAACGTGTTCCTCATTTCATCGAGAAGTATAATACAACGAGCTAGGGGAAGAAGGATTTTGCAACGTTTACATACTCAATGTTTGTCTCCTTGTCCTTGAATTGAGGCTGGAAAGAGTAAAAAAAACTTCAGAACCTCAAACGACAGAATCACCAATGCAGACGAAATTAATTTGAAGAAATTGTACAGATGATGGGCCGGTTTCGACTAGACTCCATGGTCCTCGCGCACACAGCAATCCAATTGAGTTGCCGTGAGAAAATACATCTGGCTTCAACCAAGTACAGATGACCATGGCAAAATGAAAGACCATTGTTGTTGGGGTTAATTATTGGAACCGCCCGACACCAGTAAAGATTTCGGGTCAGCAACAAAGCTTTTTTAATCTTCTTAAGACTAACAAATAATGTTCTGTAATGCAGCGACACGTCCAATGATTAGAAATTTTGCTAAATGTTCAATTTAGGTCTGGTTCAATCGATCTGAAAAAAAAAATGCAATGTGGGTAGGATTGAGGAGGAAACTTCACGAGGCGTGACCTGACCAAAAAATATCGTTCAAGAAGCTCTGGAGTAGGGCAAAAAATTGTTGATCTAATTGCATGAAAACACTTGTTTATGGGTAGTCTCTAATATGAGCGTGGAAGAGTTGAGTGAAATGAACATATGTGCGTCCGTCAGTTTGGATGGCTTGAGTGGAAAAATTGTAAGAATGTTCAGATAAAAATAATATGTTATACCAGTGTAAATACCTCGAGTTCCTCTACCATGGTGCAGCGGAAAGGTCACTCAGTGCTTTGCCAAGCCCAAACAAAAATTACAGTAACAACAAATTCCTAATCCCGATTTCAAGCAATTACCAATAGGAAAATCGAGAAGAAGGCAGACGAGAGGAAAATCGTGGGGGAGAAGACTCCCACCGCTATTGCAGAGAAGAAGCCCAAGGAGAAGGCTCCTCCAAAGGGTGGAAAAAGGGGCCCCAAGCCTGCAAGGGATAAGAAGAAGAGTGTGGAGAGCTACAAGATCTACATTCCAAGGTGCTGAAGCAAGTTCATCCTGAGATCGGTATCTCTAGCAAGGCTATGTCCATCATGAATTCCTTCATGAACGATGTTTTTGAGAAATTGGTTGAAGAATCCTCAAAGTTGGGCAAATACTTCAAAAGGAACACTCTCTCATCTTGAGAGGTGCAGACTACGATTAAATTAACCCTACCTGGCGAGCTTGCCAAGCATGCCATGTCAGAGAACGTTATGGGCAGCAGCAAAATGCAAAGAAAACCCTCTGGTGGGTCATAGGATTTTGGAAGTGCGGGAACCATCGTGGATTACTTTCCTCAATATTATAAAAGATTAATTTCTGAAACTCATATCCTATCAAGATGGTACCCTAAATTCTAAATCCTTGTTCTAGTAAAAAAAATCTGAACATTGTTTAGTTATGAAAGGTTGTAACCCATCAAAAACTAGCATATATATTTGAACATTTCAAATAAAAATTAATGTAACAAAATGATACTGTAGAAAAAAAGAACAAGCTTTCCAAAGAGGGTTAGATGAAAACTAATAGAAAATAAGAAGTAACCTGCACAAATTAGAGCAAACAGAAGTTAAACGGGTTTGGCGGTAAACCAGCCAAATCCAAAAAAAACTTCAATTTCTTCCAACTTAAGAAGATTTTAAAAAAATTAGTGAAATCTCTCTCAAGAGTCTCCTTCGAATCGTACCTTCATGCAAACACTCAAAAAAAAGATTAAACTGCTTTGATACCATGTTAGAAATGAAAAAAGAAATATGGAAATAAGCAAAAACTAGGAAAGAATCTAAGTGAGTTAATGCATGAAAAGATATTACCATAAAATAGGAGAGAGAAAGCTTCAAGCTCCAACACCATGAGACAAGATATTTGGAAAGGGGAAAGCAAAGAAAACCCCTTGTGACATTATGAATGAGGCATGAAAAGCCTAAGAAGAAAGAGAGAGAGAGAGAGAGAGAGAGCAAGAGAGCAATTGCTCATACAATAATTGAGAAGAGGAAGAAACCTCATTGAGAAATGAGAGAAGAGGGTCATCTCTTAAATAGAGATGAGAGAGAGGAGTTAGAATGTAACTCCCATGTCTATGAATGCCACCATTCATAAGTGTGTGAGGCCAAGTGTGAGATTCCTCTTAAGGAGGAATAATCTAAATTACAAATTACAATAAATATTTGTCCTCACATATTCCACTAGATGACAAAATAAGATGTAGTGGAAAAAGGACAAAAAAGAAATATATTAGGATAACTTGGCTTATATCCGAATATATTATAACAATAAATAAAGGAGGTCTAACCTTGGTTTATAAACACACCAAGGAAAGATTACAACTTCTAACAAGAACATTCAAATTCTCTATGCCCTTCTCCACAATGAAAATATTTTCCATGGAAACCTCCTCTTCCAGATCTTTGTCCTCTGCCTCTTCCTCTTTGATCTCTATTATTTTGACCATGGAAATGAGTGGAATTATTTCCCCTCTAGTTATGACTACTACTTCCAGCCTCATCCTTGATCTTCTGATCATCATTTTGGCCTCCATAAGACCATTTGCCTGACCTTCCACTGTGACCTCAACCACTATTTTGTTATCAAAAACATTTCTTAGCTTCTCCTCAACTCTTAGAGAAAACTAGTATGCCTCCTCAATATTAGTCACTCAAACAAGAATTAGCTCCTCTTGAATGCTTGGTCTTAATCCATTAAGATAATGAGCCATTTTCTCCTTATCAACTTCTACATGATTGGTTCTAATGAGAATTTGGTAGAACTCTTCAACATACTCTTGAACAGATTTTCCCATGTTTTTTAACCCCTTGCATTTTCTTCAAAAAATCAAGCTCATAATCCATAGGAATGAACTATCACTTCATTTTAGCTACCATTTGATCTTATTGTAAGGCCCCTCCTCACATGTACTTATTAAATATGAACTTCCTTGTTCAATTTGTTGTAGGTGATTAGAATGGAAGTGGAATAATGTTTTATGGTTTAGATGTCCTAATAAGAATTGAGATCCTAATACATTCATGTTTTAAATAATTAAGTAATGCAAGAACAAACTACATTATCTTGACTATTTAAACATTAAAATTTTAGTAAAGATGATACGAGGCATTTTCACCTAATGATAAGGGTGTGTATTTTGACATCCTGACGATTAAGTTTTATGTCGAGATAGTTCAGTATTCCTTAAATGGAAATGCTTATGATGTTAGGTATATGCATGCCTAACGATGATTTTCTAGCATTTTAATCTAAATAAATGAATAAGTTATGTTTTATTGATTATTTGATTTTTGATGATTAAATGTGAGTAGAAATCAATCAAACAGTTAATTATGTGAGAGATTCACATTTTGATTTATGTAATGATCCAAATAAGCTTTGAATATATGTGTGATTTTTGGGGCTATTGATACTCACAACTCGAGATGTTAAGACATTATCTGATAATTAGAACATATTATATTATTTCATGCTGTGTGATGTGACTTCCAGACATTTGATGTTCATCATTTAATGTGTTATGTATATGTATGTTGATGAAATTAGTAAACGTAGGATTGATACTTTGATTTTGGAATCTTTATGATTAAGGATATAAGTAGGATGAAAGAAACCCTAATTGATGTATGTTTGAATTTATGTGAATTTTTGATATGTATATACATATGTACATGTGATTTTACAAGACTACTGATGTGTGCAATGAGTGTGCAGGATATTTTAGCCGAGAAACCTGATGCAGGAACAAAACTGATCCCTATGTGTTAATTGTGGAAACCTTGTTGTTTGTAATTAAATTAATTGTGAGATGTATGTAAGTATCTTTCATGTTTAGTAAATGTTAATGTTTGTAACTATGTTCTTTTAGTGTCGCTTGACACTCGTGAATTGTTTATGTTCTCCAAATGTGCTAGTTAGGGTTAGCTCTATAACTTTTGGACCTAAGTCGGATTAGGTTGGTGTCTTTTGCTAATTTGGTTCTTAATTGAGTTTAGACACCCTTAATTCGGATTAGTGCTTAAATTGCATTTTAGAGTTGTTAGTTGGTCCTAATTAATTCTTAGCTTTTCTTTGGCTCTCAACCTTTTCCTAAGGCTTTAAAACATGGAATATTTATACCCAAGGGGTATGGGTATGGGTTAGGGGTCTTTTCCAACCCCTAGGCCCCTTTTTTTGACTTTTGAGGTCACTCAAAAAGTCTCTTTTTTCCTTTGTACGAAAATTGACTATGGTTACCATGAGTTGCATCACCTCACCTCCACTTAGTGGTTAACCATGGTATGGGTTGAGTTAGGAACTTCTAGATTTTTAGGTGGGTGGGGAGAAGTTATTGATCCTTTTGGTGGTTGAGTTGGAGGCTTATTTAGAGGCCCTTCTTGGAGTAGTAGAGGGGGTTACCCAATCTCTACATTTAGAGAGGAGTTTCTTTTGAAGATTGAAGGAAGGAAGTGGAAACTCTACTCAAACTTGTTCATTGCCATTACCTCTTTGTGAAGGTAGGAAATTCTCTTCTCTCTTATTCAATTTTCATGTTTGTTTCATGCTTATGCTACCTTGTTGTTGTTTCTATGTTTGTATGTTTGTGGGTATGTTGGGAAGATTTGAAAACCATGTTATTTTGGATGTTTTCCTTTCATGTTTATGTTTGCAATTTTGAGATTTTTCTTGCATGGGTGTTTTGGTATTACTCACCCTTGGAGAGGGCAGAAGTGACCAATTTTGGGAAAGGTCTGTTTAGTCAGACTCCAATCAGTGTAGAGTCTCTTCTCAGGATGAGAAGAGGGAGAAAGGGTAGGGTGTTATGGGCCCCTACCTGTCAGCACAAACCTTGTATGATTATGGTATGTTGAAATGGAAGAACGGAAGTTCTTGGTTTATAGCCCCGATTGGGCATCTGTTTGGTGTTGTGCTTGACTTCTCCTGGTTGGAAGAATCCACCTTTCCCTAGTGTTGATTCATTATGAATCATATAGTGATAACCTTGTGTGAATATGCATGGTTGAATTGTTCTTGGTCATGCTTGTTGTCACCTAATCAAAATTATGTTCCCTCCATGGTTCTAGAAATGTGTTGCAGAAATTGTTATGAATCCCTTGATGAGGGTCATGAAAAAAATTCAATTAAATTGATGTAATTTGGGATTGATATCCTATGTAAATTGTATTTCAAAACTTTGTTGTAATGGCAACGAAGCCGGGTTTTCTTCCTAGTTCTTTCCCAGCTGAGCCTTTGAATCAGGTTACCAATTGTACACTCGAAAGTGTCCCACTCTAAACCATTCTATCCAAACGATTCCATGAGTTTGGAATGCTTGGATGCCGGCTTAGAGCTCCCTATCCATGGAGTGCAAGAGAGTATATTTCAAGAATAAAAAGGCTCTCAGATGAGCCTTAGAGATACTCTTCTTGCTAGTAAACCATGCAATGGGAGGTTCCAAAGACAAGATGCAAGAATGCAAATGTCCCAAGGAGTTCCTCAAGGATGCAATGCAAATGAAGATTAAGCTAGAATGAGAATGTCAAATGCAGCTATTCTAAGCATGGATGAGAGTGTTACAATCCAAATATTAAGCTATGTGAGATAGATTATTGCAAAATAGAAGCTAAACTAACATGCAAATGAATCTAAGCTAAAATGCTATGGTATGAGAGAATGTAGACAAGAAATAGAAGTTCTCCACAAAGCTCCAAAAAAACCTGTTAGAAAACCTGCAGCATAACAATATTCAAAATATGGATTGAGGGGGAAAGCTCTCTCCCTTTTAAAGATGTATGGACGGTAGAGATCAAGATGAAGATGGTGGATGATCAACGGTGGAATTCGAAAATAGGAGTGATCCATGTGCACACACAAATCAACCAATAGAATATAAGTTGACTTGTCATATAAGACAAAAGTCACGAAGCCTTTTCTTTTAATTGCAAAATAGAAAAAGGACTTTATGTGTGCACTTTAAGTGGGTTATAAGAATGGGGTCTTTTATTTAATTAAAAGGGGACATGTTCTTTTAATCAAATAATGAACTTAGGATAGCATAGTCAAACTATAGGTTATAATCAAATAAATTGATTATTAGCAATTTGGTCTAGGTAAATGATTAAATTAATTTAGCCAAAATGCTGAGAAGGGGGCTAATAGTCTAGATTACCATTTTTAGGTGATTACATTTGCCCCTCTTTGACTAATGCGTGATCGATCTGGGAACACATTATGTCAAAGAAAATCGAAGCCAAGTAGGCGATGATAGATATAGATATCTGATTTTGAAGAACGAAATGTAGAAAAAGATAGCAAGTCCTAAATGTACAGCCTGATAGCGGTAGTACTAAACACTAGGAAGATGATGTTAGAATTCAAGAAGAATGCTAACACTTAGCAAAGTAGATAGATTGAGAACAAGTGAGAAGATCAAACAAATGCTCCTAAGCAGTGATAGATTATTTCTGCCCCCTCGGGATCGAAATTGAAATGAGGTAAGGGGATGCAAAAACTGGCTAGAAATGAGAAAAATAGAATATAGCAATGTACAAGATGACAGATAGATGATTAAACCCCAAGAATGACTATAAAAAAACTGATAAAATGCCCCAGTTTGACTAGAGTTGACCTTGAAGGATATAACATAAAAATTAGGTCAAATCTAGTAGAGAGATGATTTAGATGTGAAAAAGGTGACTAGAAGTAGATATGAAGTATGGAAATGATGAAGACATGAATAAATGAAGATGCCCCAGTGATGATTCAGAGATTAGACCTCAAAAGGTCAGCTAACTGCTCAGAAGAAAGTAGAATTTTAAAAGACAATTTTGACCATCAAGATGAACTCGAATTTGGATTTCGATCCCGAAAATGAATCTAGGACGTTGAAATTATTTAAGAGGTCAAAAATTTATATAATGTGATGACAAGATAGAAAAGAGATGAAGCAAAAGATTAAGAAGGTGAAAAGACATGAACAAGAAGAAATTAAAGAAATATATGAAAGGAGTTAGCCGATATGTCCATAGAAAGATGAAGAGAGAGCTCTCCCCATATGCAAGAATGCAAGACTAAGCTAGAAAATGAACCTAAAATGCAAGCTAACATGCAAAGTGGTTTACCAGCAAGAAGTGCATAACATTTAGACTCTTAATTTCATCATTGAGCATTTATTAGGGACATCATGAGATCATACAACCATCACTAGTATAACTATGAGGATATGAATATGATCGATATTAGATAGGTATGTGGAAATCCAATCTAAGCATCAGAGACATGTAAGTCAAGATAACTACACGATTAGATTCTCTAAGTTTAATTTAGCAAGATTACACCTGTATCAAGGCATAAGCGCCAGGATAAACCCTGAGTGCGATCTTGCAAAACAATCAAGGATGATACATTTGTAAGTCAACGTGTTGAATAGGACCAGCATAAATGCTTACAACACTATAGAAAAACAAAAGTATACCCACAAGCAGAAATCAAGAAAATATGTCCCATGCCCCCAGTCTTCTAGTCAATGACATCCTTGAAAGACTATTAGGGAGGGAACACATGGAAAAGAAATCATCATAGACAACACACAAAGTAGATAAATGTCAGCATAGCTCAGTCGTTTAAGTGTTAAAGTGCGTGTGTGTAAGTCACTTGGCCATTTCTTCCAGACTTGATTCTGATAGTGAGATATCGCGACATCGGAGACCGTAGGTAAACTATCTAAAAAGTGTTGAGAAACACTTGATGTCAAAGTGGGTGGGGGTAGTGTTGAGAAACACTAATTTGTGAGTTGTCAAAGAAACTCAAATGCATAAGAATACCTCAATAGGCTAAGTAGCTATGCCCCCAAGATGAGGACAAGAAACAATTCCAAGCCAGGAAATGTGTAGCGAAGTGGATGATTGAGACTGATAGACATAGGTGCGAGGGTTTCAAGTAGTGCCTGTTTCCAGGTTTTCACCACTTGACAAATTTTTTCAGGACTTTTTCTGATTTTTTTTTTTTTGTATTTTTGTATTTTTGATTTTTTTGGTGATACATCAAAGTGTCTATTGCTAGGTTTTCACTAAGATGATCATTTTTTTAGGACATTTTCTCATTTTAAGGATTTTTTCAGCATCATATATGATTTTTTTGGATTTTTTAGAAGGTTTTAGAGATCACTAGTTCTCAAGCAAGATCACATCATTTTCTCCCAATGTCTAGCAAGGTATAGGACATGATGGATAAACAAGCCGATGGATAAGCAAAGATGCATAAGAGGAATATGAAGCAAGTGAAAGTGATCCTCAAGAACTGACTCCTCAAGAGTACCCAAGCTAGGGAACGAGGTGAAATAGTCATATGAAGCATGTTTTGGATAAGCAATGTAAGAAATGAGCAAGATAGCATATAGGATAAGTGGTGAAGCCAACAAGTGTGATAGCACATAAGATAAGTGATGGAAGCCAATGAATAAGATAGCATGTAGGATAAGTAATGGAAGCCAATGAGAAAGATAGCATGTAGGATAAGCAATGAAGCCAACAAGTGAGATAGCATGAAGTGTGTAGTCCAAAAGAGTAGCCATGTCAAGAGACCTATGAGAACCATGTTTCATTTATTATGATCAAGACCAAGGGGTCAACTAGATAGGATAGCGATGGGATAGAGCAATAAAAATAAAGCTTAAGATAGAGGCTATGAGTGAATGGGAGAGCACAATAGAAAATCTAGTGGATAAGATAGCCAATATGCAAAGATAGCTCAACATTGTCAAGATCAAAGAGAGAAGAGGGGATAGATGGATGATGGAAGAATTATGCTTGATGCCTGTTTGCAGGTTTTCATCATGGTACTTATCCAAGGTGCCACAAGAAGTAGTTTTCACCATAGGATAAATTTATTTCTCTTTACTTTTGCTACCAAGGTGCCACAAGAAGTGGTTTTCACCAAGGCACATTTTCATTTTTTTTTTTCATTTTTTTTTTTTAAAAAAATTTTTAGAAAGAGCTCAAGCTTTTTGAATTTAGATAGTGCTCCTATAGGAAAGATAAGCCATGATAATCCAAAACCATAGAAAGGTATGCTCAAAGAGGTTGATAGGGTGATGAAAGAGAAATGGTAGTAGGAAGAATATATGGAGGATAAGAGTTCATGTATAGAAAGTAAGTGTAAGCTTTAGAGGATTTCATGAGGGTAGTTGAAATATTGTACAAAATCAACATTGACACAAACCTTGAAGGGTATTGGAATGATGGAGGAATCATGGATGAAATAGCTTGAGATTTAGATCTATGAGGTGGTAGAAGAGATTTGGAAAAAAGTGGAGTGGAAGGCTTTGGAATAATTTTAGGAAGATTTTTGGAAGAAGATGGAATGGAAGCCTTTGGAAGCTTGAATGTCAACTTTGAAGTATTTTCAATATTCAAGTCTTCTAAAAGAGACTTGGGAATCCATATAGCTTTAGATTTTCCTTCAGATACTTCAAAACACATTTCTTCAATAATGGGTTTAGGAACCCATATTTTCTTTGATTTAGCTTTTTTAATAGTGGACCTTTGCGGTCTCTTTTGTGCATTCTCCTTCTTAGCATTCACATGTCGATTAGATGGGACATAGTGATCTTTATTTTTCAATGGATTCTTATGTTTATTCTCACTTCCAAAGGACTTGGGATTTGTGGATGAATAAGGATGATATGACTGGTTTAGATGTATAGATGGGTGAAAAGTCATCAAGGATGAGTGTCTTTGTTGATCTTGAGGTATTATAGGAGAGCTAGGGAATGAGCTAGGAGTGGAAAATGTAGGAGATGACGGAACATAAGGTCCCAATATAGATGGAAGGTTTGAAGGCTTTAGCTTTGATGGATAAGGACCAAGGATAGACTTAGGAGATGCAAATGGATAGTGAAAAGGGACATCAACATCTTTAGAGTGAGAAACGTGGTCAAAGCCATCAATAGACTCATGAGTAGCTTTGACAGAAGCAACATTTTTAATAGGAGCACTTGAAGCTTGAGCACAATTTTGAAGTGGATGTGGAGAAGTATAACATGAGGGGATGCTTTGATCTTGACAAGTAGCCTTGGATAGCATATGAAGAGAACTTTTCTCATAATTTTCAGTAAGCTCAAGGGACATAACGGAAGTGGTATCTTCATCATACTTAGGAAGTGGATAAGACATAGGATATGGAGGGGAAAAATCTTGAAAGAGATGAAAGGGTGCTTGATCTTGATCTTTCTTGACATTTATAGCTTTTTCGTTTTGAGAGTCCTCTTGACATGGAGCCACTTCTAAGGACAAGGGAGAATGAAAAGTGAATGGAGTAGTGTTTGGATTAGGTATAGTAGTGCATGAAGGTTGAGGATGTTTAGGATTAGTAGCATAGAAAAGGTTTGCAGCCAAGTGAAGGTTAGCTTGAGTTTCTTTTAGAGGTAGCCCTTGAGGATACACGTAGTCAATGTGGAAAGCATTAGGTTCTTTATTTGATAGAGGCATGTTGGAAAGCTTTGAAGTTTTGGGAGATGCATGAGTGTTGGAAGAAGTGGAAGATGTAATGGAGCCACTACTAGACATAGGTTCATCAATGTAATCTTGCTCAAGAGAAGTATCTTCACCACATGAGTCACTAGAGGTTCCAAGATCAGCAATCTCATCATCAATGAGATCTTGGATTTTATGTTTCAGCTCTATACAATCAAAAGTAGCATGGCCATTAGATTGATGATAGGCACAATAGGTATCCAAGAATGGATTTCCATATGAGCTAGACTTAGGTAACATGATGATCTTATTGCCAAGAAGTTTTTGCAATGTGTCATCATAAGAATCTTCCAAGGGAGAAAAAGTTCTATTAGAAGTATGTCTAGAGTCCTTTTGTTGTTTCTCAAGTGAATGGTATGCATGCATATCTTCATCATTAGCTTGGTCAAAGATAGGTCCATCATGAAATTTTAACATAGGCTCAAAGGACATATCAATTTTTTTCTCTCTAAGGAGGTCTTTAGATCTAGAAGATGAAGACATTTGATGTCTTGAAGTAGAGCATGTAGACCTAGAAGAAGAGGATGACCTCAAAGAAGGTGACTCACATGCATGTAAAGACCTTAAGGAAGATTCATGTAATGATGCAATCTTCTCATCTAACCTTTTCTCAAGTTTAGACTTCATTTCTATCATGCGCTTAGAAAGATGAAGGTAAGAAAGATCATTTGTCTCTTCTAGTTCTTTGTATTGTGCATATAGAACTTGAAACTCTTTAGTGACATGGAGGATATCATGATCATCTAGATTTGGTTTAAGTTTGGTAGCACAAGTTTTAGATCCCATAGTTTTAGATGCAAAGCCAAGCATAAAATAGTCTAGAAAATAACTTGATGTTGAAACTATAGGAGGTAGAGTGTTCACTTGCCAAGATATTAGAGAGAGATTAAAGTGACTTGTCAAACAATATGTCCAAGAAACTTACGACATGAATGACTCAAGTCAATAGCTAGGAAAGATGTCCAAATAGCCAAATAGATAGAGCAAGCGGGGTGACAAGTGAACAACTCTCCAACCCAAGAGTGTAGTCAAGAAATCAAGGTAACCATTTTAGCAAAAGGATAACTAGCAAGAAAACATAGACCATGAAGATAGGAAGACCATGAGCACTAAGACCAAAGATTCACTTTAAGCATGTTCAAGCACTAGAGACATATAAAAGAAAAGTCAAATGATGAGACTCCTCTTAGCAAGCAACACAAGAAAATGTTTGCATTTGATGTTTTGACTTGGTTGATAAAGTTTGACAATAGTTGATAGCATAGCAAATTTGATGTTCAAAAACAATTTCTTTCCAAGCAAGATAGTGACACATGGAGTAGTCTTCAAACAATCAAGCAAGGGACAAAGCAACCTTGCATGATACAAGCATATGTGAGGTCTTAAAAGAAAGCCGTATAACTATCATCATGTGTATGTTCCAAAGATTTCCACAGGTATACCACATTCAAGAACACATCAAGCAATATCTACCTAAAGGACATAGTTCATTACTCAACAACTTGGCCCACGCTTGATGCTCCTTTGCCTCACACCAAGTGGTTTCCCACAAGGGATATTGGCTTTGTCATGGAAATGCCATAAGCATAACCAAGGGAACACATATGGTGAGTGTAAAATCTTGGGGTGATCCGGGTAATCCACTAGGATCAATCCTTGCACCAAGAAGTTGAGCGGCTAAAAAGGGTAGTTACTAACTTAGGATGTTTAGATAGGGCATCCGTTCATAGTGTTCCTCTTGCTCCCAATTACGGGACACCTCACCTTGCGATGAGTAACCGATCTCGCGATCACAAGAGTACCTTAAGCATTCTTGCCTAGTGATCTCCTTATAGTCGAAATCCCATAAGCGATCACACTAAGCGAAGACAAACACTATGTCTACCAAAGTTTTGTGTCTTTGGTAGCCTTGATTTTATAGTGGGTTGGAAGAGCCAGGTAATCTGCTTGTCCCCACTTGGGTCGTTCCTCTCAGGTTGTCCAAGAGCAGGCCCTCTAAAGGATTCTAACTACACAAAGTGGATCAAATTTTGGAAGTCAAGATTTCTGGTTCACCACAAGGGTGAAGAGCATACTCTCCTATTCCAATCATTTTCTCCCAAACACGCCAAGAAGATTTAGTTACCCCTTGCTTTTGAAACCAAATGGCAAGTCAAGATTTCTGATTCACCACAAGGGTGAAGAGCATACTCTCCTATTACCAAAAGACTCCAATCACAAGTTTTATGTGCCTATGAAAAATGAACAATTATTCAATGCCACACATGAAAACAAAAAAGTAAGAAATTTGGGTTTTTATGCTTTGGGCAGCCCTGCAAACAATGTTAGTAGCCCTTGTGCATTTGAAGCTTTGACATGCGTTCTTTTTATGCAATGTTTCAATTTTTTTCACAAGGATGGCAACCTAAAATCACAACTTGTTAGCAAAAAAAGTTAGTGTGAAATAACATAAAAATCTGCAATAAAAAGTGGTGAGTTGCTTCAAAAATCTAATTTATCCTCCAACCAAGTACATGCAAAGAAAGTGCAAGTTAATCACAAATGCTTTCATTTTTACTCTTTGGTTTTGACCTAGTCAACAAGATTGGACTTTTTTGCTATGATTTCGTATCCAAAAATGAAAATGAAAAAAAGAGACCCCTATTAAAAATCAGAGAGCTTTCCAAAAATGCAAGAAATTTTTAAAAATCTCTTCATTTGCTCCCTAGAGATTGATTTTGTCAAAATAGGCCAAATTTATCAAATCAAATTTTTTATCCTTAATACGATCTCAAAATTCAAAACACAAAGAAAGAACCCCCATTAGAATTCAAAAAGCTTTCTGAAAATGTAAGTTTTTCCAAAAAATGCGCTGATTTGCGATCAAAAACGGCTTTTTATGAAAAATAAAGAAAATATCATAACTTTCGAAAATCACGTCAAAATGCTCTGAAAATTGGACTGAGACATTTTGAGCATATACGAAACCTGCAAACAAAATTTCAGAACCAAATTCTAAGCGGTTTAAAAGATATGATCAAATCTTTAAACCAACTAAGTTTTTGGCCTTCAAACCAATTTACTTATGGCTTGGCCTTAAAACCAAAGTGAAAATTCTACAAAAGCATTTGATTAGACCCAATATGCTGCTGTAAAAAACCAGAGATAAGAAATGAAAGCAAATGGAGCTGAAAATTTGATTCAAGCCCCACGGTGGGCGCCAAAATGTGTGCCAAAATGTTGTCACACTTCTATGAATCATTACATGTAAGAAAACTCAAGAATGAGCCCTCACAAATCGATCCATAGCTCTCTACTCATAGAGTGCAAGGGTTTGCAATGGAGGCCCTCAGTTTGACCTATTTTTGTGCCCATGCAAGTACACCATGAGATGAGAGATTCAAAGAGGAAAAGCAAGAATGCTAGTCTCCATGATCTTCAAATATGCATGAAAATAAGATCTAATCTATGAAAGCAAAATCTAATCTGTAAATGCAAGATCTAAGCTAAAAGCCCATGATGGGTGCAAGAGAGAAAGAGACAAGAAAATAGAAGTTCTCCACAAAAAGCTTTTGTATTCAAACTCCTTCAAAAATTGGTCTTCAAACCCACGGTGGGCGCCAAAAATGTACACTCGAAAGTGTCCCACTCTAAACCATTCTATCCAAACGATTCCATGAGTTTGGAATGCTTGGATGCCGGCTTAGAGCTCCCTATCCATGGAGTGCAAGAGAGTATATTTCAAGAATAAAAAGGCTCTCAGATGAGCCTTAGAGATACTCTTCTTGCTAGTAAACCATGCAATGGGAGGTTCCAAAGACAAGATGCAAGAATGCAAATGTCCCAAGGAGTTCCTCAAGGATGCAATGCAAATGAAGATTAAGCTAGAATGAGAATGTCAAATGCAGCTATTCTAAGCATGGATGAGAGTGTTACAATCCAAATATTAAGCTATGTGAGATAGATTATTGCAAAATAGAAGCTAAACTAACATGCAAATGAATCTAAGCTAAAATGCTATGGTATGAGAGAATGTAGACAAGAAATAGAAGTTCTCCACAAAGCTCCAAAAAAACCTGTTAGAAAACCTGCAGCATAACAATATTCAAAATATGGATTGAGGGGGAAAGCTCTCTCCCTTTTAAAGATGTATGGACGGTAGAGATCAAGATGAAGATGGTGGATGATCAACGGTGGAATTCGAAAATAGGAGTGATCCATGTGCACACACAAATCAACCAATAGAATATAAGTTGACTTGTCATATAAGACAAAAGTCACGAAGCCTTTTCTTTTAATTGCAAAATAGAAAAAGGACTTTATGTGTGCACTTTAAGTGGGTTATAAGAATGGGGTCTTTTATTTAATTAAAAGGGGACATGTTCTTTTAATCAAATAATGAACTTAGGATAGCATAGTCAAACTATAGGTTATAATCAAATAAATTGATTATTAGCAATTTGGTCTAGGTAAATGATTAAATTAATTTAGCCAAAATGCTGAGAAGGGGGCTAATAGTCTAGATTACCATTTTTAGGTGATTACACCAATAAAATAATGGTTGAGTATTATTGCTTCTCTTGAGATTTGATCGTAATTTTCAGTTATATGGGTAAAATGATGATGTGTCACTCTTCTTACAGTAATTGTATGTTTGGTAATTATACTCTTTTGATTGAAGTTAATTAGGTAACATATTGATATATATCAATCTATGCAATTTTAAGTTTAAAATATGTTAAGAAAATTTGCATTTGAGTTGTGTTTAAATTTTATAATTATACATGTGTGTGAGGAATTTTAGTGAATTTATTTGAATACTTGTTTATTACATTTAATCCTATTATGACTCTTAAATATTAAAACGTAACTTGTTGGTGTTTTTGGGCATGACACTTATATAGTGTTTTTATCCTTTCCTCTCTTATTTTGATCCAACTAGATCTCCTACCACTAGATCTTTACATGACCCTTTATTGGCTTTCACAAACTTGACCCTATCCAGATCTTCAATATCTTCATATTCAAAGTACTCTTGCAATTCATTGATCCAATCAATCAATTCCTCTAGACTAAGATTTCCTGAAAATGTAGGAACATCAAACTTAGGTCTTTTTCCAATACAATAAATAGCTTTAAAAGCTTTGCATCCTCTGGGTTAAGAACTTCATCTACTACGGCTTACTCTACATTTCCTTCTTCTTCTCTTCCATCCTTGCTTTCATCATCTCCTAGGGAAAGATTAATTCCTCTATGCATCTATTCTTGCAATGGTTGTATTTTCCTCTAGAGAGTTCTAAAATCCTCAAGTGTAAACCTTCAGCTCTTCCACCATGCTCTCTTCATAGAGGCATTTTTCACATTTCCACTAAAATCCTAGTGAAAATTGCCTCACAATCAGTGATCTATCTACACGTTCAGCCCAAATCACAGTATTGGTGCAAACTATCTCATAATCAGTGATCTTTCCACACACTCAAGAACTCCTACTTTGATACCACTTGATGAAGGGTACTCCCCTTAATAACATAAACACATAATAGAAACAAAGAAAGAAAATTAATTGTGAGAAAAAAATATTGGCTTCTTATTATCATCGCAAATGTGAAATTACAATATGCTAACCCACACGGGTGCCTTCATTACAATAATCTGCAAGATAAAGTTGTGAACAATCACCAAGAGTTTTCATAGACAATGTTTGGGCCTTTCTTAAATAGGAAATTTTATGCCACCTGAGAAGGTTCTAGACACTCAAACTTAATACCTAGAGCTAACATACCCTAAAATTACATAACAAGTCAGCCAACTACACTTTTGACATTTATTTTAGAAGTTTTTGGTAGGCCAACTAGGGAAGACCATAACTCTTGAATCATTGCTCTGATTGGCTATTATAACCATTTTTTGGAAACCTCAGCTCCTAATGTACAGGCCCAGAATGGTGCAAGCACCCATCTATCAAGTTTTTGGGCCTCATTGAAATGTCCCTTTACTGATTTTGTATGATATTTCAAACCTCTAATCAGTTCTTTAAGTTCAAACAACCAATATTTCAAAGATCTACCAATTTCTCAATAAACCCCAAATTGGGTATGCCGAAAATAGTGCCAAAAACTTCACAGCTTCACATATTATTAATCAATCTGAAAATGAACATTTTTAAAGAAATTTCAGCAACATAATGGCCTACAAAATTAAATTTCCAGATCATTATAGCATCTACACAACAGCTCACAAATGTAGGACAAAAACTATGCTCATCAAGCTCCCGAAATAACACAAAAATGCCCGAAAACACCACAAAAACACTAATAAACTATCTCAGAAGTTGAACCAAGTCCCAATAGATATATTCAGATCTATTTTAACATCTTAAATTTTGAAATACAGAAGCAACCTAAACTGATATGAAATACTCAACTGAAAACACCAAACTCTTAGAAAAAAACACACTCAAAAACCCACAAATCTGCACTGTTCAGCACAAAGGAAAACTTTGTATGAGAATGCACATGGAATGGCTTCAAAATACCATCCCTAGACTTCCTAGAAACCTACAAACTCCCATTCTTGGGTCTCCTTCTCCACAGGTTTGGCAGCCTCTCAAGAACAACAAAGATATGAGCAAAAATCAAGTTCTCGAATGAGCCCAAAATGCCTCCAAACCCCTTAAAAGAGGGCATAACCCTAGCTCACGTCCAAGAGGGGTTAATAAAATATAATTTAATAATAATTTTTATTTATTATTCCATTGGTTTCCAAAGATTAGCCCCTTTTGTCGAAACTTCACCTTTTTGGAGCCTGCCTGCCTTAACAAAGTTTATTATTTTTAATTATTTGAAAAGGGGACATGACACTCATTTAGGGCCTCTAAGGCCTTCAAAACTAAGCCTAAATTTTTAATACCAAAATTACACACCAAAAATTTACAATAACTTCACAAATACATATAATCTGGCTATGAAACTCCACTAGCAATTTGATATAACTCCACAGAAAACAACTCTACATTAAGAAAACCCTTATTGAAACAACTAAAAGGAAATATCTTTGGGTAATTCAAGATTTCTCTTATACCCAAGATGCTCCTACATCACAAGTTTTTGAAGATCGAATCACAGTCTCAAGGGGAGTGTTATTTTTTGATATTTTCAAATTCTAATGGATTGCTAAATCATGACAAAGTATTTTAGCCACTAATTTCAAAGGAGGAGATTGTTGATCTCTAATCCTTGTTTCCTATTAGTGTCCAATAGTTAGTCATTCTTTAGGCAGCATTGGTTAGTCATCACTAGGACTAAGCCATCGAGACAAGGTCGAGCTACATGGACTTGTTTATATTTCACTACATGTTGAGCAAGTCAAAGGTTGTCAAGTACCCCAGTAGAGATTGAGCTACTATATATGACAAGTAAAACATATGGAGACTAAGCAATGTAAAGTTAATTTTTTTGAGTGATTTAGTATATGTCGACCCTATAGAAGTTGATAGACAACATGAATGTTAGTTATGACAGAGCATCAAAATATTCAATTGCTGAGTAAACTAGTTTTGGTATATGTGTTTGTAATGGCACAAACACTTATGTAAATCATTTTGGATGACTTCTATACAACATTTATGGATTGTAGACATAGCTAGGGAGAAAATTACACTTTTTTTTGAAGACATTAATCCCAACAAAAGAAAATTAACCAATCAAAAAATCAAAAGGGTTAAACAGAAAAAGAATGTATTATAGATCATTGATTATGATCTATAACCTTCTATAATATTCTATTTAAGAAAGTATCTAACCCTAAATCATTATGAGAAAGAAATAATGTGAAGAGGCTAAGGACAGAGCAAGGAAGGCTAAGTTTGATAGAGAGATCAAATAGAGAAAATCAAATAAGGAGATCAAGTTTAGACATTGAAGAGAGGAGATCTATAATAAGCTTCATGGAGAAAATTGAAGGATCAGGTACTTAGAAATTCTAACCAGTGTATCAGGGAAGATCTCTTAACAGAGTGGTTTTAATAGACCTTTTAAATCTCCTAATAGAGTACTTACTTCATTATCAATTTAAATCCTTTAATCAAGGTAGACTTAGCAATCTTGTAATGCTTTTAACTAACCAGACCCCTCACAAGGTAGATCATTAGAAGTGATTAGTTGTAGCCCTAAAAGGAATACTTTATTGTTGTAGAAGTAAAAATTTTTGGGTGTCATCCCTACCCCAGTTTTACCTTCACCTTGTAGGGTTTCTACAATACCAAAATATTTATGTTATGAGTTCACATTTTCATGGTGATGGATGTTATACATAGTTTTATTTCAGTTTTACATTTTATTAGTATATGATATCTAATATAAGATATAAGATGGGTTATTAGTGGATGCAGTTAATCTTTTATTTTGTTCAAGAAGTAAAAAGTTTTATAGATCCTGATTCCCCCCCACCTTTTAGTATCTTGTTTCCCAATAAGAGTTCCAAGAGAGATTGCATGAAAAATATCTCCTATTTATGGAGAAAAGGTATTGTATATGGAGAATGAGTTAAAATACTCTTTGACATAATGGGGGAGATATTGTGTACATGAAACATGTATGTATGGGGGAGAAGTAATATTGAAAGTGATTGATTTCAATTGGTAGAAGCATTGATGTTTATATCAATGGGGGGAGTTGTGAACAATTAATATTTCATCCATGTATAATAGATAAGAATATAGACTTGTTCCTATGAGTTAGAGTGTGAACAAGTGATGTAAATCATAAGAGTAAGGAAGCATAGATAGATTAGTGTTTATGTGGGTTTCAGATCTAATTAATGAAGAGGATTTAAAAACAAGAGAGAAACAACAGAGTTTGATTTGGTATTTTTGGAACCTATATTTTTTCATCTATATTTCCATAAATTCAAAAGAGGGAGATTTTTAGCATGAATTTTGATGGTATTCCTTTGAAGGAGTATCCTAAGAATTGCTAGGACACTTGGGGAGATTGTTAGCATGATTGAAATGTTGCATTCATGATTGTGCACGTTATTGATACCAATAGAGTATTATTTATATGAAGACTAGAAAAGTAGAAGATAGAGAACAAGGTTGTATGGGTTGCATACTAATGATTAGGTCATGTGCATTTGAGAACATATTCTATATTATATCTTGATGAAGTGGACAAGTACACATACAAAGATTCAAACATGTGAGATTTATTCAAGAATTACATAGTACATTGTGTAGATAGAGTATCTAATAAGTGATCTCTTAAGAGGGATAGAATCATGATTACCATAGTTAGATAGTGATAGAAGATAGCTTGATGATGATGTCAGTGAGTGTGCAAGGTTGGAGGTCACACATGTGACAAATTCTATAGATTGTGAGCCGACAGTGTTGTGTAATTGTAAAATTATTATAATATCTTAATGAAGTCCTATTATAATTAATTAGGAAAGCCTCAAGGATGACTCAAGGAATTATTTTCAGTATATGGTATAAAGAAAGTTTATTTTCCTTTTGATGTAGCATTGTAAAGAGTATTAAGTTTCTATATGATAATGTTAGAGACTGGCACAACAAGTTGGATAACACTCTTTGGCCAAATTGAATTATATCAAAGAAGTTGATTGGGATGGATTTTTCTTAATTGGTTTATGTTGTGGCACCTAAAATTTCTCTTCGTCTACAGTTATTCACATCTAAATTATATATTTTTATTAAAGATCAATCCTTCAGAGACTTGGTGGAGAAGAAAGTGATGTACTTAACCAAATTATAGGAGGAGAGGGAGAAGTATGTGAAAAGAATTATAGAAAACCAAGAAAGGGTGAAAAGGATTTTTGATGAAATGGAGAGACCTCAGAAATTTATGGAAGGTGGTGAGGTGTTTTTATGGTACAAAAGGAAAGACCCAAAGGGAGTGCACAGGAACTTTGTTCACTTTGGAAATGAGCTTTTAAGTTTAAAAATGTATTAGGCCCTATCTCTTTCAAGATTTCCTATTGGTTGGCCTAAGTTTTGTAGACTGGTCAGTAATTATATCGGTAAACATAGTCAACAAGGTGTTTCCATTATTAGCAACACTTATGAAGGAAACTGGATTGGTGGTAAGGCACAACTGGTAAGTCATGATAATGTACAATTCTCACTCACTCAAGTAGTTTGAGTTTGAGATGATATGGGAGCCCAAGAAAGGTGAAGACGAAGGTGATCCACTTATATAGAGGATTCCAAGTGGTATAAAAAAATGAATAGATAGGAAAGTAGATCCAACCTAGGCATCATGATAAGCATAAAGCAAGGGACTTGTGACTTCCTAGTCATGAAGAGCCAAGAGTGTAGTATGTGTTGTATTTAATGGTGATGGGATTAGAACTTGAGGAACAAGTAGAAGAATTTTAATTTTAATTTTAAAAAACTAGAGAAAATCATTGAAGGTACATGACACTAGTGACACATGTACAAACACACCACATCTAGCAAGAGTAGCACACTACTATAACGGGAAGCAAATCTAGCAATAGGGTGAGAACTCAAATTCTAAACTCATAATCTAAGGTTTTCAAAATAAAGTTAAAAAGGAATATAAAAGGAGTTGAAATGAAAGGAGATAGATATTTTCAAAGTGATTATCCATAGAGCTAGAGAGAGCTAAATTAAGAGGAATGTCTAAGAGGAGAAGAAGAAAAGTTTGAAGAGATGTTATAAGAAGGAGCCTGGAAGAAGCCTCCAAGATAGAATAGCACAAGGATGTCATGTGTAAGTTCCTAAAAGAGCCAAGCACACTAGTGATCAAATTTTGAGGGTTACATAGCTAAGAGAAGGTAGAGCACAGTTGTAGACTAATTAGGAGAAACAATTAGAGATCTACACCAAGCTAGTTTAAGTAGCTAAAATGTTAGATCACTTTCATATTGTTCACTATCTTTGCAACAATAAAATCTTGAAAAGCATGGACCCTTGCAAGTTGTTTTTATAAATCCACTAACAAGGTGACACATTAATTTGTGTTCTATATACCTCTAACTAGGCTATTCCTAACATGGAAAGATCCTGATAGGTCTTATCTAAATCCCCTAACAGGGTGGCACCTTATAGTTCCATTGTGTAGATGCTCAAAAATGGTTCGCATCTATGACCTCATCACTTCTTCATACTAATTTGTCCCATTTTCTCATTCTACTAACTTCGATCTTTTGGCCAGATTGACCATATTTTGTCATTTGTATCCCCTTGCACATCAATTTCATATCAACTCGGAATCATATCAAATCAACTCAAAATCACCCCAAATCAACTCGAAATCACTCAAAATCGGTCCTAATCAACCCAAAACATATCAAACATCCCAAATCAATCATCATTTATCTGCTCCTAGGCATTGTTGTGGCTTTCAGTGTCTTGGAAACCTATCAACTTATCAATCTTATCAATCTGACCTTAGTACTGTCATGGCTCTCAGTGCTAGGTCAAAATATCATTCATGTCATTCAATCTTTGATGTTGTTGAGGCTTTCAATGTCAGATCATGGCATCATCAACCATTTTAATAACATTTACAATGTTCGTCGGTGTTATTATGATCAAACCTTATCAATCAATTTCAATCCTGTAGCATTTACAATGTCGGTTAAATGTTACATATCAATTTATTCATGTCATGTGTCCTTGGCATGTTATCAATTTTGATCTATCAATTAATTTGACCATGGTTTTGGTCTACATTTTCATCATCTTATTCGATATCCATCATCGTCACATTTTCATCAAAGGATACCGTCGCATTCATTTAATCAATTTGGCCAATCATCTACTAATTTTTTCTATAGGATTAAATAACCCATAATTTAATCCTATTCTTTCTAATTATTCTTCCTAATTATTAATTTTAATTAATTAATTTTAATTAATTAATTGATTCATCATCTGCAAACCATGGAAATTCTTAATTTCCTAAGTTCCATTTTTCATCATTAAATCCATTTTCTACTAATTCTTATTTTGTGGAATAAGAGGATTTTTAATTCAAATATTCCATAAAATATTGCATCATCATGACACTTGGATGTGACACCTCGTGGATTCTCCTTTGACACTTCGCTGAGATTTTTCATAATCAAATATGATTACCTCTTACACATGTCCCTATTTGGCTTATTCATCATAGATTATTGGCTTTAAGTGGGTTGAGGAATCTTATGATGCGTCATAGATTCTCTTCCAAATTTGACTTGCATGCGTCATAGAATCTTACTTTTGGCATATTTTTTCATATGCGTCATAGGAATTTCTTGCCACATCACATGTTTGTGGGTGACAAATCCAATGCTCTCACCCTACATGAAAATTATAAAATGGACACCCTTCCTCTCATCTTGGATCGGAATGCTTAAGTTTTGAAAGTCCAAATCTTTGAATCTTTGAGTCTCTACTTCTTTGCATGTTACATTCTCTCTCTCACATAAAATCACACTTCAAGTATTCTCATGGAATTATCCACATCATAGGCTTTGGCTTCAACCTTGTGTGCACTATAGGCAACTTTGGAGCTACAATCATTTGGAGAAGAAAGAAGGACATGGGAGCTACAAACGAAAAAGGGAGTTTTTGATTATGTTTGCTTTCTTTTGTTTAGTTTGGCTTTCATGGTAGGCTAGTGGGTGCTAATACATGTTGATTGAGTTTTTGATTTGCTCATAGTGTGTTGTGCATTTTTAACCCATTTTTCTGGTCCTACACATTGTAATCTTCTAAAAGAGATAAGATCTTGATTGTTTGCACTTCAAAAGAGTGCAAAATTTGTGAGGATCAACTCACACACTATGATTTTTACCATAGTCAATTTTACATGAGATAAATATTGTGTTATGTGTTGTTGTTTTCATGTAGTATGTTTTTTTATTTCCAATAAGCAATTGAAATATAACCTACACTAACCTATTGGTTGAAGTAAAGAGTGATTCAAAATAAAAGGCTATAATTGGTAAGTTTATTAATTCACCCCGCCCCCCACCCCAGTATACTAACCTATGGTTGGGACCAACAATTGGTATCATCAACTTGATCCTTAGGAGAAGAAAGTTTAACAACTTGAGGAAAAATATCAAGATGCTCAAAAGAGAGGCACCAAAGTTTTCTAAGGAAAATTATACTTCATGGTAAAGAAAGATGGGTATACATGTAAAGACTCTTAAAGATGCTTACTAGACACATGTAGAGGTAAAATATGTCAAACCACAAGGTCACCTCACTACAAAAGAGTTGAAAGAAAAAGAGATACATATGGCCACAATGGATGTCATAGCAAGCACCCTATCATACTCATAAGTACAAAGATGTGGAGGAACTAGAAATAGCCTACGAAATGTGGGAGAAGTTGAAGGTTGTCCATGGAGGAGAAAAGCATATCATGAGGGATAAAGCTAAAAGTTTGCAAGGAAATTTTTATGAAATGAGAATGTAGGAAGGTGAAGAGATAGAATCCTATGGAAAAAGAGTAAAATATGTCATAGTAGTCATCAAAGCACGTGGTGGGGTAATATTAGAAGATGTATGTGTAAGCTAGATATTAAGAACCATGTTGCTCAAATATTCCACAAGAATATCATCCATTTAAGAGATAAGAACAATAGACAAGATGGATGTATCATTGGATACATTAATAGGAAATTTCACTACATTTGGACTTAGCAACTTTGACAATAGCCAACCACAAAGGGTTGAGACAACATTCAAAACTTCATTTTCTTCATCTGCTACAGTGTGGGAGAAACGAGACCAAGCACATGTAGACACAAGAAGGAGATGGAAAGCCTATATGTTGAAGAGGCAGAACAAGAAGAGCTAGAGGATTTTTTTCACAAAGAGAATGGTAAGAGGAAAAGGGAAGTACAAAGGTATGTTATAAATAGATACTACAAAAATTTTCCCACAACTAAATATTGTTAATTACTTTATAACTTGCATATGAAAGTAAATCAACAATGTTAAATAGTAAATACAACCATACACAAATAGAACTCATAACACCATTATTTTTTAACTAGGAAAACCTTGGCCAAGGGAAAACCCTAGTAGGGATGGTACCCACAAGATGCTTCACTAAATAAAAGAACCTTGTTAAGGATATTGACCCTGTTAGGAGCCTATAAAATACATATAGTGTCTTGAATCCTTGTTAGAGAAATAGGCCCTGTTAAAAGCCTCAGCCCTATTAGGAGTTTCTTCAACCCTATTAGGATTTGGTAGAACAAATAAAATGTATGCAAGAAGAGCTCACTACCCTAACATGAAATTATATAATTTATTTTCTTCACAAGAGTAGGTATACATACAGTATTTCCTTACTATTGTATCTCATAGTAGCTCTAGTTAGACATCATATTTTGCATCACATAAGGCTCACATATCATTTGAGATTTCTTCTCAATCATTTACATTACACCTATAGCATATCTTATCTATGCAAGATATGATCTTTACTTATATCTTTCAAACTAATAAATCTTTACGTATTCATCCTTAATTCTTTCACACACTTCACCAAATATAAAAATGACTTGGGTAAACATCTAGGATGTCGGCCCATCATGACTTAGTAATTATTTTGTCACAAAAATAATTCCTTAATTTGTATAATTTAATTCCCTGATATGCTTTGTTCTATTTTGTTAAATACCTAAACCAGTATCTTGACTATAATTTGTGTCATATTGTCTATACAATTATGTGCACTAACATATGTCATTACCACATTTTCATCTATAGATCCTTGACTATGCATGTCCTAACTCAAACTCAATCATTTGTACATGTTGTATATGTCTATGTACTATTGCAATCTATCTAACACTCAAAAAAAATTTTAACTATAATTACATAAATGAAATACTAAATATGTGTTGCCATAAATGAAAATAGTTTAGACATCTAACTAGCCATATTGCAAACAACATCCCCCTTTAGCATTGATGGAAACATGTGGAAAAATTGGCTAAGTCCCAAAATGATGCCATAAAAAAAATGAATACAAAAGGTAACTACACAAAATTGCTTTCAAAAAATAAAATAGTTTATTCATGTTTTGATGGATCATTACATTCCTTATCACTCCATATGATGGTACATAGGTAGATTCCCCCTTACATATACATACTTTTGTTTACATACATATACAATTTTCCTTACTTATATTCTCCCCCTTTGACATGAATGGAAAAGGTGTCAAAAATTGTATACAAAACTATATTTCCTCTTGATGATTAACTTGTCATTCTGGATAAACAATCTACAAAACTTAGTTGGATTCTCTCAAGGTCCTTCCAGTTTTCCTTGATTGTGTCAAATATACTAAAGAGTGCACAAAGTGCATAGGATGCCACTTCTACTGCACTCAAGTCAATATAGGAAAACTTTTCATAGGAGGCCTTAGCTGCAAGACACTCCTCCAATTACCTTTATAAAATATTGATTTTAGTTGATAGCACTTCTCTAAAAGTAGAGAATCTTCTTATTACCTTCTCCTTATCAGTTTTAATGCCTCTGATAGCATTGTGAATCTTCTCCATTTTAGTTCCAAGACTTTGAATGCTTACCTCAAGTTGCTCCAATCTAGTAGTGAGTGTTTGAAACTCACTCATTTGGCCTTTGATCTAACTATCAAAACATGATAGTTAATTTTATGACAGTGTGCATTGTCCATACAACTTCTTACCTTCATCAATTCTCTTCCTTAATTATTTGATGCACATATCTAATGTCTTTAGATTATTTCTCACATTTTGACATATTGTATCAAATAGTGATGCATCATTCTTTTCTTGCACTTGTACTAAATTTATTTCAAACAAGGTTGTGAATTCTTCATCAAAATATTTTACCAATTCTTTCACCTTAGTCTACAAATCTAGATTTGCAGTAGTTCTGTGAACTGTCTTCTGCATTTTGTCCAAAACTTATGTCAATGTTCTTTCCAAAGACTTAACTAGTTTTTTCTTCTCAAGGAGCTCATTAATTCATTTTAATCATCATCATCATCAAATAATTCTTCTAGAATAAGTGTAACTTCTTTCATCTGTGTACTCTTCTTTTCTTCCTCTTGTTTCCTTTTCTCATTTTCTTCCTCTCTCTTGATTTCTTCCTCATATTTCTTTCTTTCCTCTTCTAATCTTTATTTTTCCTTCTCATTTCTCATTCTTTTTTCTTCCTCTTTCTTTAACTCTTCTTTTTTCTTCTTCTTCCTTTCCTCTTCTTCTCTCTTCTCATCTTCTTCCCTATTTTCCTATTTCTTCCTTTTCTCTTCCTCTAACCTTTTTTTTTTTTGGAATTTTCTCTACTTGTGCATTATCTTCTTCATCTAAGCTTGAGTAGGCAATGATATTGTCCATAATTTTTGTTCCATATTTAGTAAATGGATTCTCTTAGGCATCAACAATTATGTGTGTATTGTCCACTTGCATGGATTCGGCACCAATAACTATGCAAGGAGGTGACAATGTTTGTTGTATCTCTTTAGCTTCTTCTTCACCATCAGTAAGATTACTAGCCTCCACATGCATTGGACTTGGTGATTTTGGTTGCACACTCTCCTTGGTGACCTCAAGGATAGAAGTCATAAATTTCACTATGGCTTCCTCTGTTTCTTTCCTAACTTCTTCATAATTTCCTCCCATAAGAAGAATGGGTCATTTTTTATTCCTTAGCAAGAATTCAATGTCTTTCAAAACTCTATCCAAATCTTCCTTTGTGTTCACTTCACACAATATATTAATCATGCTTTCTCTTAGTTTGGTATCTTCTTCTACCACTCTTTTCTTTATATTAAGTAATTTGTTATAGAGATCTTCTAGAATCTTATTCTGTATACTATCAAATCTCTTATTCCTCAAAATCATGTTCCCTACAATAGTATTCTCTAACTATCTTCTATTCATATTGTTATAAAAACTATAATAATTATTCAATTATACAAAATTGTTATCATTAATAATCTACATATTTAGGTTTTCTACCTTTGGTTTCCAATCCTTCTTGTCAGTTGGTGTCCTTCCTTCTTCAATTGCTTGCTCAACTAACTTGTCTTCAATTTCGTCATCAAATTCCTCAGGATAATTGATTAACAATATTTTTCTTATTGTAGTGAGTCCACCGGTGGCCTTCTTAAGCCTTTTCTTTGAAGGTGGTATAAGTTCACTACAAAAATTAGGGTCAAATTGTGATGAAAATTTGTGATGGTGGTGTAATTTATGGTTATTTTTATTTTATTTTTCGCAATTTCCCCAATGTCATCACAATACTAACATTTACATCATAATTGTGATGCCCTCATGATCATAAAACAAAAAATAGAAAATACGACAATTATTTTCCATTTGTTTTTGTTTTGGAAAGTTGTGCGTGAAAGAGGTGGAGAGCTCTGAACAAGGGTGGAGAGCTATGAATGTTGTCATGGCCTTTATGATCAATGCATTTGTTTCTTGTGCCCTCATAATCTTTTCATTTCATTGTCATTCTCTTTCTCTATGATTTCATTGTCATGTCATGCCCTTTCTCTCCAATTTCATTTTTGTGTCATGCATGTGCTCTATCATTTCATTTATGTGTCATGCCCTTGTTATTTGCATGCCCTTGCTCTACAATTTTCTTCAAGGGCGAGAATAGGTAGGTATGTAAATATTTTTTTCCTTTTCCTTGTAAACATGTATGTCTTTATTTTTCCTTCTAAACATGTATCTCTGTATATATTTAGAGAGATCTTTTTCAAGGTTCTTATTACATATATGATCTAGTCACATATATATTCCAAAATCTAAATAATAAAACAATAAATCTCACTCAACCCGTGCTAAGTGACTTACCTTAAGATCTTGCACACAAAAAATTTAGACCATGAAGAATGGATAGACTTCACAAGAAATTTTACAAAAACATATCATAGCAGATATTTTTAGAAAGAAACAAGCCATAAGCCTATTAAATTGGTCTAGTTGTTGATCATCGGATTAGGTACAATAAAATGAACAATAAATGGCATAATTTAGATCATGTGTATTATGGATTTTTAACACATAATCTAATTTTGGGTTGGTTCTATTTTAATTCAAGTTGGAAAATAATTATTTCTAATTTGAAACTCTCAATTCAAAGGATTAATACTATTATTGACAGAGAAAACTTCATATTATATTAGGAATCTTATCTTCATGACTTGTTCCTATAGAAACTCTTGATTTTCATTGAATACCTCTCCTTACATCTATAGATTTTTCTATATACAATATTATTTTCTAAGATAAAGGATTTGGATAGTAATATGATTAATTTTCTATTTATATCATATTCACTATATATGGTTGAAACCACATGGCTTTGGTTTCTAAGATAAGCATTATCTTTCCTTCATTTAGAAGAAACAACATAATCTTGTCCATTATAGTTAGGGGTAATTGCTTTTAGTGATGTAGTATATTTGAGAGTAGTACTCCCAAACATAACTATCTCCCCAGAAATAATTGCCCTTGGATATTTCTCATTATATCTCATTGTATTCTCTCTCACTAAGAGTCATTTTTTCTATATTTCTAGCTCATCTTTTAGTATAGATTTTAAGTTTAGTCTCTTTGATGTCTGATTTTTTTTAGAGTTAGATGATAGTTTTCTATTATTATTTTAATCATATAGAGTCTATTTTTAAAGAAATTTCCTTTCTTCATCATGGACCATATTGACCAAATGATAAAAATATCAACATTCATATTAGATCAATTTGGATAGTACATTGAGATTTTTTCTTCCTAGACTAGAAACCCTCCCCTTTTTTGGTCTATCGTGAGGGTGAAAACCCTCAGTGTACACTAGAAAGGGAATGCTTCTTGTCCTTCAATATACTTCTCTCATAGAGATTATTTATCTTTATGCCCTACATTAGATATGAAGGTGTCGTGTGTATTAAGATTCTTGGATAATCATCCATATTAATAGAAAATGATTTTACTTTATTTAAAAGTTAGTTTGGACTATCTTATATACTTTAAACACAGTAATCCTTAGTCACTTTTAACCTTTCAATTCTTTGGGTTTTGTTTCACATTTAGATATCTATATAACATACAATTGATATATCAGTATAATATAGGATCAATTTAGATTAGGTCCAAGTATTGAAATTATCATTAAGCTTCATGGACCTATGTATGAAATAGTATTTGATGAGCATATAGTAGAAATCACAATCAAGGAATGCCATTGTCTACATATTTTTTGGTCCTTAAAGTAGTTTATCAAAAACTAGGAAAGGAGTTCATTAATTTTCTTGACAAATAAAGAGTTCCCTTTGACATTACATCAATGTTCGTTGCAATGGTATATATGGTCAAAGAACAAAAAGAGTAGTTCATAACTCAAGAAATACAAACAACCAAGCCTTGTGCTCTTAAGAGGAGGATCAAGGATAGGTCTCCATCAGCATGGTAATTATGCACAACATGAAACCCAAGACCATGATTAAGGACGTCAAAGTCATGAGGATGAACTAGGTGAGATCACCTCCCTAACATGGTTATCAAAGTGAATGTGATGGGGACAAATAATATTAGTCCAGTTAGCAAGGTAGATCTAATATCAACACCATGTTCTTGCTTCTAAGCTAATAGTTCTTTAGATGCATTTTCTTATAAAATATTCATTTTGTTGAACAATTGTAAACTTTACAAAATGCATTATTATTTTCTATTACCATTGATGGGCTTCCCTTGAACAAAATCAAAATGAAGAGGCATAAATACACCAAATTTTTCTTTCAAAACCATATGTGCAGATATAAACATTAAGTACAACATGTCCAATATTTTTGTAGCTATACACATTAATTACACCAAATGTTTCTTTCAAAACTATATGTGCAGATATAAACATTAAGTACATGTCCAATATTTTTCCAGATATATAGATTAATTGCACCAAATTTTTCTTTCAAAACCATATGTGTAGATATAAAAATTAAGTACAATATATCCAATATTTTTTTAGATATAAACATTAATTATAGTGAATTTTTCTTTCAAAACCATATGTGCATATATAAATATTAAGTGCAACATGTCCAATATTTTTGCAGACAAACACATTGATTACACCAAATGTTTCTTTTAAAACCATATGTGCAGATATAAACATTAAGTACAACCAACTCAATAAGGGTACATGAATAAGTTATTCCCATGAAGAAGGATCATGTCAGATAATACAAGGGATTTTGATTAAAATAGGGAGACAATTGCTCGATTGTTTTCTAACTTTCAAAAAGAAGGTGATGAAAAATGTTATTATCCTTGCAAGAATTGTAACACCTTAAAGACAAGAAGAATCAAAATCAAAATGGCTAAGAGACATTGTTGGGATGGTCACACTGAAGGGAGGTTTGATTATCATCCATTGGTAAGTTGTTTGTTATATTGTTTTCACAATTAATGTACATATGAACCTATCATCATTTTTATATAGGTCAATCTCCCTAGGATAGTACGTGATATGGACCAACACATCTTAAAGGAACATGGATGTGTCAGTATTGAAGGAGAAGATCATGATCCTATAGAAGATGACAACCATGTGCTAAAAAAACACATTTGAAGATTATGGTATGAATGCATTGATCCATGAAAAATTTGGTTTTGGTGTTGTTTTTATTTAAGATGATGATGATGAGGATGAGGATGACATTGAGGTTGTCCATGATATACCTCTACTTGAGAAGGAAAACACTACCCTTTATGAAGGATCCCAATCAACTCTTCTCTCTATTGTATTGCTGTTGGTGAATTTAAAGGTTATGAATGGTTTATCCAACATAACAATGTCACATATGCTAACATTTGTGATATATGTCATTATAGTCTATAAAAGGTGAAATATTTACCATTAAGATTGTTTATACTAATGACTAATATTTTTTCTGTAGATTGATAGGTGACTATTTGTTACCACCATCAACTATTCTCCCTTGCTCATATTGAAAATTATGTACCACTATGAAACTAATGTAGGAGCATCCTAGGTGTAAGAGAAATCTTGCATCACCCAAAAATATTTTTATTTTCAGCCTTTTCTATTTTAATAAGGACTAGTAAACAAGGGGGTTTCTATTTCTAGGAACTTGCTATTTTAAGTAAGTTTTTCATACAAGCTCAAAGTGTTCTCATTTTCTACATAAAGGTTCATTTCAGAATTATAAGCGTACCATAAAAATCTCATTGCTCCAACTTAAGTATCAGAGAATTTATCACAAATTTTTGGTGGAAAAGTTTGTAAAAAAATCTTTAGGGTCACTGTTGGAGGCTTTAGAGTGCATAGATGAGTTCTATGCAAGGGCAAGTATGAGTTTTGAACCTTTAGATCAGAAGTTGGCATTTCTAAAAAGTAGTTATAATAGCCAATTGGAGCAACGGTTCAAGAGTTATGGCATTTTGAAGTTGGGCTACTCAAAATTTCAAAAATAAATGTCAAATATGTATTTGGCTGACTCTATATGTTTTTTTAGGGTCTTGCAGCCCTAGGTATTAAGTTTGAGCATCTAGAACCTTCCCGGGTGACATAAAATTGCCTATTTAAGAAAAGCTCAAACATTGTCTAAGACAGCTCCGAGTAGTAGTTCGTAGCTTATTCTTGTAGAATACTATAATGAAGGCACCCATGTGGGTTAGAATATTGTACTTATGAATTTTGTAATTTTGCATTTGAGAAGATAATAAGAAGTCCATATTTTGTTCTCATATTTGTTGTTGTTTCTTTGTTTCTGTTATGAGTGTATGGTATTAAGGAGAGAACCCTTCATGAAGTCATATCAGAGCTAGAGTTCTTGAGTGTGTGGACAGATCATTTACTATGAGGTAGTTCACACTAGGACCATGGTTTAGGATGAGCATGTAGACAAATCATCAATTGTGAGGTAGTTTTCACTAGGATTTTAGTGAAACTGCAAAAATGCCTCCACAAAGAGAGCATAGCAGAAGAGTTGTAGGTGCTACACCTGAGGGTTTTAGAGCCCTCTAAAGACAAATGCAAGCATTGGAAGAACAAATGTGAAAAGGAATAAATCTTGTCATAAGAGATGAAAGCATCGATGGGGATGATGAAGAAAATGTTGAACCAAACGTAGTTCTAAACCAAGACAAAGAGAGGCTTTTAAAGGCCATCTCCAAGATTGGAAAAAGACCTAACTTTGAGATTCCCACATTTTTGGGAAATCTTAACCCAGAGGAGATGATTGATTAGATCAATGAATTAGAAGAGTACTTTGAGTATGAAGATATTGAGGATTCTGATAAGGTCAAGTTTGTAAAGGTGAAACTAAAGGGACATGCAAAGATCTAGTAGCAAGAGGTTCAGTTGGAGTAGAATAGAAAGGGAAAGGACAAAATCACTAAATGGGATCGGATGATAGCTAAACTGAACCAATAATTCATTCTCATAGATTATGATCTTGATCTATTAAAGAAAATGCAAGATTTGAAACTAGCAAGAAAATTTGTTCAAGAGTATACCAAAGAGTTATATTGAGCTCTCATTAGAACTAGTTGTGTAGAAGCTAATAAGGAGAAAGTGGCCTATTATCTTAATGGGTTAAGGCCAAGAATTTAGGATGAGCTAACTATAGTTTGAATGAAAAGTCTTGATGATGCATACCAGTTTTCCCTAAGAGTTGAGGAGAAACTAAGCAAGAATTTTGACAAAAAGAATAGTAGAAGAGGTCACAGTGGAAGATCTAGCAGATGATCTTATGGTGGTTGTAATGATAATCAGAAGAACAAGGATGAGGTTGGAAGTAGTGGTCAAAACCAAAGGGGAAATAATTCCAATCATTTCCATGATCAGAACAATAGAGATTAGAGAGAAAGAGGCAGAGGACAAGGATCTGGAAGAGGAGGCTTTCATGGGAAATGTTTTCACTATAGAGAAGAAGGGAATAGAGCATTTGAATGTTCTCAACACCAAGGAAGAAAAAATCAAAGAATAGAAGGTCAAGCCAAAGTTGCACATGTTCATGAAGATGCCAGATCATCGCATTCTGAAGGTGCTAAAAGAGGAGAAGTCCTAGTTAATAGGAGAGTCCTGCTGATTGGAGACAATGAACCTGATCAAAGGAGGAGCTTGTTTCACACAAGTTGTAGATATGAAGATAAGTGTTGTGATGTGATTATTGATGGTGGAAGTAGTAAAAATCTAGTGTCAAAAAAGATGGTCACAAAGTTGAAGCTAAGGAGACAAAAACAAATGTGTCCATACCGTATTGGTTGGGTACAATATGACCACAAGGTCATGGTCAATGAGTAGTGTTCAGTGAAGTTAAAGACTGGAAGCTACTAGGATGAGGTGTTATGTGATATCATACCTATGGACATATGTCATATGTTGTTAGGTAGGCCATGGAAATTTGACAGGCATTTTATGCATGATGGGCAAGCAAATACCTACACTTTGACCAAGGATGGAGTGAAGTATTAGTTGAAGTCATTGAAGGATAAAGAAGAAAAGGTATGTAGTGCTACTAGAATATGTTTTTTTGATGGATAAGAGTTTCTTAATGGTATGAAGCATGAGAATATGTGATTTTTTATAATTCCAAAAGATAGTAAAGAAGAATTAGAGGAGGTACCTGTAGAAGTTGTAGATATGTTGGGAGAGTTTTTTGATATTTTATCAAATAATATACCTAATGGATTTCCCCCAATGAGGAAGATTAGTCACTAGATGGATTTGATTTCAAGAGCTAGTTTTCCAAACAAGGCAGTACATAGAATGCTACCAATAGAAAGTGAAGAGTTTAACAAAAAAGTTCATGAGTTGTTGCAGATGGGGTTGATTTGAGATATTCTAATTCTATGTTTTGTACTAGTCATATTAGCACTAAAGAAGAATGGAGGATGGAGGATGTGCATAGATTCTCATGCTATCAACAAGATCACAATCAAGTATAGATTTTCATTGCCAAGGATGGATTATATTATGGACTATTTAAGTGGAGCTAAATATTTCACAAAGATGGATATGATGTGTGGGTACCATCAAATTTTTATCAAAGAAGGTGATGTGTGGAAGACTACTTTCAAGAAAAAAGGACTGTATGAGTGGTTAGTCATGCCTTTTGGGCTAACCAATGCACCGAACACTTTCATGAGGCTCATGAATGAGGTACTGAAGGAGTTTCTTGGTAAGTTTGTCATTATTTACCTAGATGATATTTTGATCTTTAGTAAGACAATGGAGGAGCATTTGATCCATATTCACAAGGTGTTTGATAAGTTGAGGGAAGAAAAGTTTCTAATAAACCTAAAGAAGTGTAGTTTTGTAGAGAAGGACTTGGTGTACCTGAGATTTATAGTCTCAATAGAAGATCTGAAAATGAACCCAGAGAAAGTGAAGTCTATCCTTCAATGGCCTACTCCAAGAAGTGTGACAAAGGTAAGATCTTTTCATGGACTAGCTAGTTTTCATAGAAAGTTCATAAGAGGTTTTAGAAGTATTTGTGGACCCTTGACTGAAACAATGAGAGGGGATAGGAAATAATTTAAGTGGACTATAAGAGAAAATAAGAGTTTTAATCTATTGAAATAGAAAGTTACTGAGCATCATGTTTTAACACTTCCAAATTTTAACAAGGTGTTTCAAGTAGATTGTGATGCTAGTGGTATATAATAGGAGTTTTTTGAGCCAAGAAGGTAGACCTGTTGTTTATTTCAATGAGAAATTGAATGGTGCAAAAAGAAAATATTTTGTTTATGATTGGTAATTTTATGTTATTGTTCAAGCATTAAATAAGTGGAGACACTATCTTCTTCCTAAAGAGTTTTTTTTGTATATTGATCATCAAGCTTTTCAATATTTAAATAGTCAAAGAAAATTAAACCAAAAGAATTTGAAGTATGTTGAGTTTTTGCAGAGTTATACATTTGTTTTGAAATGCATGAGTGGGAGTCTAACAAAGTTGCAAATGCTCTTAGTAGAAGATAATTTTTGCTGACACAAATGTACATAGAGGTGGTTGGGTTCAAGGAATTCAATACATTGTATCCAAATGATCCTAATTTTGGTGAAGTGTGGAGGGCTTTTACAGAACCTGTTACACTTGACACAAAAAACTAGTTGGATTTCATGATCCAAAATAGTATGGTGTTCAAAGAAAGTCAGTTGTGCATTCCCAGAAGTTCAATGAGAGAGAATCTCATCAAGGAGAAGCATAGTGGAGGATTGGTTGGACATTTTGGGAGAGATAAAACCATATCTTTGGTTGGTAAGAAGTATTACTAGCCACAGTTGCAGCAAGATGTGAAGAAGTTTGTACAAGTTGCAGAAAATGTAAAATGGAAAAAGGAGTGAAGTAGAATACAAGGTTGTATCAACCATTACCTATACTAGAGAATTTTTGGGAGGATTTCAGCATGGATTTTTTTCTTAGATTACCAAGGATATTGCGTGGGCATGATTCTATTTTTGTGGTAGTTGACAGGTTTTTAATGACGGCACATTTCATTCCTCGCAAGAAGACTACTGATGTTTTTTATTAAGTAAAATAGGTTTTACATGGATCTTGAAACCTAAAAGTATTACAACATATAAAAAATAGAAATATTTAGTAAAGTCCAGCATAAACGAAATAGCTTAACAAAAGCCAACCATAAAGATCGGCCCACAACCAAGAATAAAAAACCAGCAAAACTAGAACAAAAAAGAACCAGCTACAATAGGAAAAACAACAACCTAACTATCAATTCTATTTTTCAAGAACCCATAGGGATTCTATAGATTCTATGGTCTTCTTGTTGTCTGTGTCCTCCTGGCCTTGGTTCTGAGCATCCACTTGGTCCTGGTTCTGAGCATCCACCTGGTCCCTAGTCTCTTTCGAGTAATCCTTAGCCTGCCCATTTTCTAGGTTGGACTTCTCTAGAATTTCCCCACCAAATCTAGCACTAATCAGTGAAACACCCAGGCTGTTAATATTTTTGTTCAAGGTATTCAAGGTGGCGATCACCTGATTCACCAGGTTCTAGTGGAAGAACTCCATCCTATGGACTTTTTGTTAAACCTTTGTGATTCTATCCTCCTGGTCAGCCATATGATCTTGGATGTTAATATGTTATTGGCTTCTATCCTGGCTTTTGTCCTCTTCATTGTGCCCCTAGTCACTACCTCTATTTTGGTCACCTTCCTAGATCTTTCTCCCCTTGAGTTCTTCAATTTCATGAAACAACCACTTGATAGACCATAAATTTTCTATCATGTTGTTCCTAGCATTGTTCAAAAGGTTAAGCCCAGTTTCCCTTGTGTTATCTAAGATCACAACTAGACCAGGATCAATGAGATCATCATAATGGGTTTTTCCATCAATGTCCTCCATCACTTGAATATTCAAAGGCTCCCTGACAATCGCCAATTTAGCTTTATTAAAATTAAAATTCATCCAAGACCTCCTCCTATTTTTTGTTATCACCTCCCCACTCTCTTTTCCCAAAATTTCAACAGTCGGGGAGGAAGTGGGGCCAGGGCCAAGAATCTCAGGCATCTAGTCTTTAGTGTCAAAGGCATCATCTACTTTCCTTTTCTTAGGATTCCCTGATGCGTCTGCAGAATCCACCTCCTCCTTTTCACTATCCCTCCCTTTCTTCTCCTCCTTCTCATCATCCTCTTCCTTCTCCTCTTCCTTTGAATTAGTGTCCTCTTCATCCTCATTATCCTCCTCCACCTCTTGAGGCTCAAGCATTGGGGGAATGAGGGGTAAACCTCTTGGGCTCTTTCTATAGGGAATACAAGTAGAGGGTTTCCTTTCTTCTTTGGATTTAGACTCCTCTTCCTCTGATTTTATGCTTTGTACTTCCTTGGAGTTCAAGCTCCCAGTTTCCTTGGAAGCACACCCAGCATCACCAAGGGATATTCCCCTAGTTTGAGCCTTCAGATACTCATAAACTAGGAGGAGTAATCCCTCATGAAGGGTTGGATTAGCGGTGGGTTTTCTCTTGAAACCCTCAATACCCTTGCTCATGGAGGTGAAAAGGTAGAAAGGAAAAGCAATTTTGATTATATGCCTAAAGTGATTAAGCAAGACAAAATGATGCGTTCTTATCCTATCAAATTTGGGGTTCAGGGAAATATACTCAATGATGATCCTGAGAACATGCCTCCATAGATTTTTTATTGACTCCATCTCATAGTACATCTCCACCTTGAAGAGCTTATTTAGCTCCTTTTCATCCTTCACAAAAACTTTGACAGCATTTCTCAACATTTTCTTATCTCTAAAAAAATTGGTCCCTTCCAGAGGGATTTCGACAACTGGGGCTATCAATTCCACATTGACATGGTGGGTGACCCCATCAATTTTAACTCTCCCATTTTTCTAGGAATCCACCATAACCTTGCTTATCCCCGCGTTGAAACCATGGAGCTTCAATCAAGAAATCCTGCCCTTTTCCAATTTGCACCAAACCTTTGGTTTCTCCTTCTATTTCCCCACCTCTCCTGATGGATCCCTCCTATTTTTCTCTCCCACCATGGTTTTTGTTGTCACTTACATTTGCACCCTTGTCCAAAGCCTATGGATGAGGACAACCTAGTGAAACATGGAAACAACCTCCAAGCTGTGGGACTTGAACTGTGAGGTTGATTCTCCGAAGAAGGTCAGCTTCCTCTTACTATCACAGTGCACCTAGCTACTCTTGGAGAGGAAAAGGGAGAAGGAGAGCATGAAATAAAATCTACCTAATCTAATCTAAAGAGGTGATGCACCAAAATAGAGTGTTCAGACCAATCTCTACCCATATATGCACTTTTGAACCAAAATGAAATTAAGGATATACACATTCATACTTGCTTTAATCTAATAATCACATGCAGATCAAAAGACCAAGAGGGATGACACAAGGAAAGAGAGATTCACTTATATTATCATTCATAGGCCAAGGAGATATAGTCATGTAGATCATAGATCTCTATAAAACACTAGTAAGAGGCAAAGAACTCTTGCAATTTCATACCAATGGATGAAGGAGATAAGATAGAAAATCATGTAGTTCAGAGGCACAGGGGAATTTACACTGAGAATCTACAAAGAAAATAATAGAGAAAATAGAGAAAGGTCCCTTTTACAAAATTCACAAAAATTGCCTTTATAGTTCAAGTATAACTGAGATTTTCCCTAGAAAACCATCCTATAACCACCACCATCAAGGCTCTATCAGGAACAATCATGGGGATCTGAAGAAATCTGATCTAAGTATAGCCTTTTGGTACCATGAAATCTAATTTTCAACTAAAATAGGGCCTTGAGAAGACAGAGTTGGTGCCATAACTGTGCTCTGACCAAGTAGATGGATCAACTAGGGGGGCAGTGGAGTGTTCTTCCTTATCTTGTATTCACTTACGGTGGTTGGAATCGATCTTGAAGATCAGATTCATGCAAAACCTCAATCTCTTATCATTTTGGTGCATGAATCAACAAGGTCAGCAAGTTAGTTGAATCTCACAACGAAAATGCACCACGTGGACCAATAGTCTCATTTCATTTTGCCACCTCACAATTTTTCATGCAATTGACCATGTCTTTTAACTAACTGCACCATCTTTTCTTTAAAAAAAGCCGACCGCGATGTTTTACTAACCATTGGCCACTAATTGTTACTGCCTCCAACTATACCCATTGGGACACGTGTCAACGAGGTTCTATGTTGCTATGCATATCCTCTAAGCACTTTACCATAGCAAGATAGCACCCATCGTCAATTTCCTTAGATCTGACGATCGTGAAGACTCGCCATACTACTGTGCTATCTTCTCAAAATTTTGAGCACACGAAACACCTCAACATACTTGGCACTTGACTCAGCCTAAACTGGTACCATCCTTGTAGTTTCATAACACTCAGCCCCACTGATCCACGTGGTGAAAGGGTGCTATGTTGCTATGGTTAAAATTCTTGCAGTTCTCCATAGCGAGATAGCGCCTACCATGGATTTTCTTTAGATCTACGGTGATCCACAAAATTATACAACTACGCATCAAGCTGGCTAAATGGACCAATGAAAAATTACCACCATACTATGACCCACCTAACAACATGCCATCAAGGACGAGCCGTAATGTTGCTTTGGAGAAGGGTGGGCCCATTATGTCATCTGTGCCATCCGTCGCCGAGGCACTATGTTGCTATGGTTAAAATTCTTGCAGCTTCCCATAGCGAGATAGCGCCTACCATAAATTTGAATTGATCTGATGGAAAGCAAGATAGATTTGACCTATCAGTGTACCAACCAATAGAAACTGGCCATGTACCAACCTATCTGACAACCCTCGTTTGCGGCCCACCAAGTGAAGTAGGATCCACATTCCACACAATCATATCTTAGCCAATGAAAAGATTGATCAACTACCAATGTGTCTGATAAATCCTCACTGATATCCAATAGAGCATACTTGGGACCCACCCTCCTTTTGACATCACTGCAGTAACACTTTCCGTCTAGGCACTATGTCGCTAATGGCGAACATAGATTTTTTGATAGTGCCATAGCACCCACCGTGGATGGAACAAAAACTTGACGCTGGAAAAACAATTAGGGAAATGGAGGACCCACCTGATATGTGGCAAAAAGGTGCTATATCACTATGGGAAAATGATGCGCAACTTCCCTTGGTGAGATAGCGCCAATCGTAGATCTGGGGAAGATTTGACAGTGCAGGAAGTTGCAGGCTAGCGGAAGAAAAAAAGTGAAATACACTAAGGTTTTAATCATTTAAATTTTTACTATTTCTCAGGCATTAAAATAACATTAAACTTGGGAACTAGCCGTTGGGTGGGGTTTGTATTCGAATTCAAATTTTGGTGGGGGCGCAAAAATAAGCAACAGTTTCCTTTGATACTAAAAGCCCCCACCTGCTAACAGATTTCTTACAGACCTCAGCCTTCTTCAAACTATGAAACTCTAAGATATCTTCCAAAATACTAGTATTAATGGTAGTATACAAAAAAACTCTTAAAACGTGTCGTATGTACACGCTATTATGATAAAAGAGTTTTGCATGATTTTTAATAACTACCCCTCCTACATGCAATCTTGTAAATCTTTCCATCATTTATTTTGGATATTTTTGGTACTTCCTTGAGTGTGATCTTGCAATAGTAAATAATTAATTGCCACTAGAAAGATGTCACTGACATGCCGCATCATCTCCACATTATTGGTGACCGCTTCATTAGCTAACTAGTCAGCAGTTGAATTGGCCTCCCTATACACGTAACTAATATAGGTCTTGTTGAACTTTCTCAGGTCAGACTTCAAATCCTCTATTATATTTGCAATGGTCCATGATGGATTAGCATGACCATTGCGACAATTAATTATGTTTAATGAGTCCCCCTCCAGCCATAGGTTCTTAATCCTAGAAGCCAGGGCAAGCTTAACAATGTGACTAGCCACACTAGCTTCAGCAAAATGGTTTGTTGATGGTTGAGCAAGCAAGAAAGAGCCCCAACTCCTCCCCCATTGTTGTTCCGGATGATGCCTCCACTGCCCACAGGTCTTGGGTTCCCTTTAGCAGCCCCATTGAAATTGGCCTTGAACCAATTTTCAAGGGCAAAAGACCACTTGGCATCCTATCTTTTCCTATCTCTATCCATTTTCCTCTATCTATTCTTCCCTCCTTCCTCAATGTCACCTTCCTTGGTGGTGGTGAAGTTCTCCTTCATAAGACCTTCAATTTTCTCAACGATGACAAACTCAGCGGCTTCCCTGTCTCTAAAGATTCGGTTATTTTGCTCTTTCCAAATACCCCAACAGAAATGCAGAAGGGACCAGGAGCCAATTAAACGGGAGATTAAGCCATTATGTCAACTCCTCCATTAGTTGAAGAAATCTTGAATGTTGAGTGGAGGGCACCAGCTGATCCCAAAGTCCCTAGGAAGGAGGTTCCAAACATTAGAGGAATAGGAACAATGGATAAATAAATGATTGATCGTTTCCAAAGCATGCTTGCATAAACTACATCTGTTGGGGATAATTTGATCGCCCTTAGCAAGATTGTCTAGAGTAAGGATTTTGTGTTGGAGAAAAAGCTAGAAAAATATATTAATTTCAGGGGTAAGACCAGGGATCCATACCTTTGCACAGATGCGTTTCTCCATTCTATCCCACAAAGAAAAGTATCTAGAGGTGACAAAGTAATGGCCATTTGAGTTACCTCCCCAAATGACTTCATCCTCATTATTTATTGGAATAGCATTCAAGGTAATCATCAGAGAATTAAGGACCGAGGATATCAAAGAAAGTTCAGCCATCCATTACCTATTCCGTAATCATTGACTTTCATATCATATCTTCTTATGCATTGCTCTGCCCATCTACCATAATTAGGGTGGTCAATGAGAGGTCTCTGGCTAGTCTAGCCATCCTGCCAAAATAAGATTTTCTTGCCTTTTCCAACTTTCCATTTTGCCTTGGACTTAGCCAAAGTCATAGCCTTTAAGATTCCATTCCATATGTAAGATCCTTGAGGGATATCAACCTCATGAAGCAAAAGGCTAAGCGACTGCCTTCTCAGATACTTTTTAGTGATGATTTCCTTCCATTCTCTTGTACTTTAAAAGATGTGCCAGATCTATTTGGCTAGAAGGGCATTGTTAAGATGTTTGATTTTTCTAATACCAAGGCCTCCATAACATTTGAAAAGGAAAACATGGTCCAGGAAACTAAATAATATCTATTATGCTCTTCAACCCCTATCCAGAGAAAGTCCCTCTGAATATTCTCCATTCTATCAGCTTGCTTTGTAAGGATCCCAAAGAGGCTTAAGGCATAAGTGGGAAGATTTTGGAAAATAGATTTCACCAAAGTGCATTTGTTTGCTTGGCTGAGAGACGCACATTTCTAGCTTGCAAGTTTCTTGTTGAATCTATCTATGATGCTATTCTAAAAAGATTTTAGGGGTTTGGAACCCAAAGGCATACCAAGATAACATGCAGGGAGAGTGCCTATACCACTTCCCAATATACGAGCAATTTTCCTTTGTCTCTCCAGCAGAGTATTGATAAAGTAAATAGAACTCTTGTCCCAGTTGATAGCTTGGCCAAAACCCCTAGTATAAGTATTTAGCAAGCGCTTGAAATCTCTGGCCTCCTTCATTGTGGCCTCCCCCCCTAGCATGGTATCATCCACAAATTGTTGGTGGGTGAAGGAAAGATGGCCAGACAAAGGCTTGAGACCTTGCAAACTCTAGTCCTATCTTTTTCTTAAAATAAGTCTAGCTAGACAATCAGCCAAAATGATGAAGACAACAGGGGATAGAGGATCACCCTATCTCAACCCTCTTGAAGGGAAAAAGAAATTTTAAGGGGACCCATTAACAAGAACAGATAAAGAAGGGGAAGAAATGGGCTGTGAGATGAGTTTACAAACCTAGGAATCAAAGCCAAAAGCTTGGAGGATTGCCATCAAGAAATTCCAATCCACCCTATCATAAGCTTTGGACATATTAAGCTTGAGCAGGAAACCTTCCCTCTTCCCAACCTCAAGAGAGTGAATCACCTCATGCACCATGATAATAGAATCTAAAATCTATCTCCTTGAAACAAAGCCAGTTTGTTGAGGGGAGATAATCAGGTGAAGAACTCGAGAAGCCTAGTAGTTAGGACCTCGAAAATGATTTTGTAGAAGGAGTTACAAAGGTTGATGGACCTAAACTTGTCCATTGAATCTGCCCTTGGTAATTTCAGAATAAGGACCAAAAAAGTGACATTAAGCTCTTTCAAAAGGTTTCTAGCCCCAAAGAATTCTTGCACAGCCTTCACAATGTCCCCTTTGACCACTTCCCAATAGACTTGGAAGAAGAAAGTCCAGAAACCATCTGAGCTAGGGGCCTTATCACCCAAAAGAGAAGTGACAGCTTGAAATATTTCCTCTGTGGTAGGAATAGCTTTCAGCATAGAGTTATGGTGGGCTGGAAAAATAGTAGGAATAGCAGACAAAATATCCTCCTGATCAAGCCTTGAGAGAGTATGATCCTTAGAGAGGAGAGTAGAGAAAAACTTTACAGCTTCATCCGCTATCTCATTGTCCTTAGATGAAAAATTCTACCCTTTCTTGATGCTAGAGATCTTGTTAACAGCCCTATGTTGTAAGGTGGTTAAGTGGAAGAACCTGGTGTTTCGATCTCCTTCTTTAAGCCAATTTAATCTTGATCTTTGCTTCCAAAAGTGTTCTTCCCTGGTAATGATGTTATGAAGGTCAGAGACAATAGTCCTTTCCTCCAACCAGTTCTAGTCATTATACCCATCTTACTATATCACTTCCTGGATAATGAAAACTTGATCAATCCTCTCATCCTTTTCTAGAAAATGTGGTCGAAGTCTATTTTTTTCTAGATTTTAATGTTTCTTTTCACATTCTTCAATTTTTTGGCCACCCTGAACATTGCAATACCCCCCATCTCGATGTTCCACCATGAAGAAATCTTGGCTTCCAATGCCAGATGAGAAATCCACATTTTCTCAAAACAGAAAGGGAAGGACCTTTTGAAAGTAAGGGGACAAACTAAGAGGGAAATGGGGGAGTGGTCCAATCCCAATCTAGGGAGAAGAGAAACCCTGTAAGAGTGAGTTTGTAGCCAAACAGGATAAATAAGGGCTCTATCAATATGGACCTGGATACAATTTCTCCCAACTCTCCTGTTGGACCAAGTGAATCTGCCCCCATAAGATCAACATCCATTAAGGCCAAGTTGTTAATGAAGTTTGAAAGGTCTAACTTACTCTCCTGATCTAGGGCAGTCCTTCTGCTTTTGTCATCATCAGTTAGGGGGGAGTTAAAATCCCCCATTATAATCCCTTTGTTTATGTTGTTGGAGTTGATAACCTATATGAGCCTAGCCTAGGAAACCTTTCTCTCCCTTTTGGAATTGGGAGCATAAAGGTTTAAAATAAACCAGGATTCATTACCATGTCTGTGGGACACCTTACATAGGGGCATTACCAACATTATAGATGGACTACATTATAGAAGACTAGTGATGTTGTTCATGTGGTAGAGTTATTTTTTAGAGAAGTGGTGAGACTACATGGTCTGCCAAAGAGTATAGTTTTAGATCTAGATACCAAATTTGTTGGATATTTATGGCATACATTATGGAAGAAAGTGAAGATAGACTTGAAGTTCAATTCATCACATCGTCCATAGACTGATGGACAGACAGAAGTTGTGAATAGCAGCTTGGAAAACTTGTTGAGATGCTTTGTTGGAGATAAACCAAAAGGATGGGATATGATTTTACCATAGGTAGAATTTTCATATAATAATTTTTTCAATAGGAGTACTTGTAAATCACCATTCCAGATTGTATACAAAAGCAATCCCAAAAATGCCTCTAAATTGAGGCAATTGGATAAAGGAGAGATAAGTAGGACTTAAGCAGAAGAATTTTTTAAACATTTGAAGGATATCCATAAGGAAGTGAGGAAGCACATCATAAAGATGAATACATAGTACAAGGTTAAGACAGATGTGAAAAGGAGGTATAAGGAATTTTAGATTGGAGATGAAGTCATGGTTAATTTGAGAAAGGAGTGTTTTCCAATGGGTACATATAATAAGCCGAAGATGAAGAAGTTTGGACCATGCAAGATAGTGAAAAGGCATGATTCTAAAAATTCTTATGAAGTGGATTTGCCTACTAAATTGAATATTTCACTAGTATTTAATAGTTTAGATTTGATAGATTATTATAAAGGACATGATGGAGATGAAGTTTAAGAAGCATAGTGGAGTATTCCTGTAGCTAGTTCGGCTACAAAGGAGATTGAGGAGATAATGGACAGTCGTGTTGGAAAGGATACAAGGAACAAAACTTATGAGGAATACCTAGTCAAATGGAAAGGGAGGTCGGTAGAGGATTCATCATGGCTAGAAAAGGAGGAGGTTAACCATCTTGGTTTTCCTCTAAACACCTGAGACATGACAAAGTCACTTCTCAAATTACCCCAAGTGTCTGATGCAAGAGCATCCTAGGTGTAAGAGTAATCTTGCATCACCCAAAAATATTTTTATTTTCAACCTTTTCTATTTTAATTAAGACTAGTAGACAAGGTGGTTACTATTTATGGGAGCTTACTATTTTTAGTAATTTTTTCATATGATCTCATAATGTTCTCATTTTCTACATGAAGCTTCATTTTAGAATCATAAGCCTGCCATAAAAATCTCATTACTCCAGCTTAAGTATCAAAGAAGTTATTGCAGATTTTTAGTGGAAAATTTTATAGAAAAAACTCCAAGCTCACCGTTGGAGGCCTTAGAGTGCCCAAACGATGTCTAAAAACTTGATGGAAGGGCACTTGCATTGTTTCTAAGCCTGTAGATCAAGAGCTAGAGTTTTTTAAAAGTGTTTATAATAGCCAATCGGAGCAATGGTTCAAGAATTATGGCCTTTCAAAGTTGGGCTACATGAAATTTCTTTTAAAAATGTCAAATATGTATTTAGTTGACTCTATATGTATTATTAGGGTCTTTCGGCCCTGCATATTAAGTTTGAGCATCTAGAACCTTCCCAAGCGGCATAAAGTTTCCTAATTAAGAAAGGCCCGAACATTGTCTAGAACAGCTCTAGGTATAGTTCATAGCATTGTCTTGCAAATTACTATAATGAAGGTTCCCATGTGGGTTAGCATATTATAATGGTGAATTTTGTAATTCCACATTTGCAGAAATAATAAGAAGTCCATATTTTGTTCTAGCATTTGTTGTTTTTTCTATGTTTCTATTATGGGTTTATGGTATTAAGGGGAGCACCATTCATCAATGATTCAAAACAATTTTGTGCAAGTCTACTAGAGAGAAGTTGTAAACATATTTATGTACACATCAAATGGGGTATAGATAAAGAAAGGGACAAATAAGACTCCCTATGAAATGTGGTTTGGTCACACATCATCTGTCAACTACTTCAAAGTATTTGGAAGCAAGTACTACATCAAAACAGATGAATACCAAGGGAAGTCTGAACCCAAAATTGATGAGGGTATCTTCTTGGAATACTCTACAAAGATTAAAGCTTGTTGGTGTATGAATCTTCAAACAAACAAGATTTTAGAATCTTCCAACATGACGGTGGATGAAGTCTTTGTAAAGAATGAGGACAATGAGAATGAACTAGAACACTATAAAAATGTTGAGTACATTCCACTAAATAATGCAATGGAAGGAGTATTGTGGAGGAGGAACCTGTATAAGAAGTTATACCAGCTCGAGTAGAAGAAACTCGACAAGAGAAGATATCTAAGGCACCAAGAGGAGAATAGGTACTAGAAGAAAAAATTGTTAGAAGACATTGCTGAGTAGACCAAATCATTGGTGACAAGGATGTGGGGGTGATAACTGGAAGAAAGGCTAGAGAGATGGTATGGCTACTCTCACAGATGGAGCCCAAAATAGTAGGTGAAGCCTTGAAAAGTGAAAGGTGCTAGAGAAAGGCCATAGAGGAATAAATAAACCAAATAGTGAAGAATGCCACATGGACCTTGGTAGCTTGACCTGATGACCAAAATGTTATTAGAACTAAATGGGTGTTCAAAAATAAGATGAATGAAGGAGAGGTGATAAAAAATAAGGCATGTCTTATCTACAAAGGATATGCACAAGAAGAGGCATAGACTATGGAGAAACATTTCCACCAATAGCTAGACTAGAAGGAGTCAGAATACTCCTAGTGTTTGCATCTCACAAGAACCTCAAAGTGTACCAAATAGATGTAAAGTCAGCATTCCTAAATGAAGTTCTAGAGGTAGAAGTCTACATAGAACAACATGGGGGATTTGAAAATGAACAAGGAAATAATCAGGTATGTAGACTAAGAAAAGACATGTATGGACTTGGACAAGTACCAAGAGTATATTATAAGAGATTGCATCATACGTAACAAAGATTGGGTTCATAAGAACCAGTTACAACTGCAACATGTATATGAACCAAGAAAAATAAGTAGGCTTGTTGATTGCAAAAATATTTGTGGATGATATCATCTTTGGAGGGGATGATAAGTTAAGTGGAGAATTCGCAAAATCCATAAAGAAAGATTTCAAAATGTCTATGATTGGTGAGCTCAAATTCTTCATTGTTCTTCAAGTGTCCCATGTGGGAGGAGAAATCTTCATCACATGGATTAAGTATGTAAAGGAGATACTTAAAACATTTGGCATAGAAGAAGAAAAATTGGTAGGTACCCCAATGATGATCGATCACAAGTTGTCAAAGGAAGATGAAAGTCCTAAATTAAATGAGACACTTTACCGGTCTATGATTGGTAAACTACAAATATGGTTCATAGGAGACTAGGCATTGCACAAGTAGTTGGAATAGTAGCTAGATTCTCAGCCATAAAACATGGTATTTGTGAAGAGGATCTCCTGATTTATGAAGGGTACTAAAGAATATGGACTATGGTATCCTCGTAAAGGTACCTTTGAACTCATTATTTTTACTAATGTTGATTAGGAAGGGAATATAAATGATAGAAAGAGTACAACTAGTAGTGCATTCTTTATTGGAGGTAGACTAGTAGCTTGGACTAGCAAAAAGAAAAATTGCATATCATAGTCAACCATTGAAGTGGAATATGTTGTTGTAGTAATGAGTTTTAGGCAAGTTATTTGGATCAAACAACTACTTGAATGAATTCAAGAGAAAATGGAGGAGCTATTAGTTATCAACTGCAATAACACTAGTGCACTCAATATATCAACATATTCACCACGTACCATTTTATGAGGGAATGAGTGGAAGCAAAAGAGGTCAAGTTGGAGTATATACCAAGAAAGGAATAACTGGAAGACATCTTCACAAAGCCTCTTCAAAAGGATATGTTTGAGTATCTAAGAAATGGGTTAGGGGTCTTACCCCTATCTAGCCTAAACTAAAAGCCTAACCAACCAAGCATTAGTCCATATTCAAGAATTGAACAAATCTAAAAGTAGATTAATGAGAAAAAAGGACTAATCCAAATGGGGAGTAGTCAAGCACATGGAAATAGTCACCTTTGGCATTTTTGTCAAAGGGGGAGAAGTTAAGAAATAAGGAAGAAAGGAAAGATTGAAGAAGTTAAGAAAAGATGCAAATGATCAAATGCATAAAAATACACAACATTAAGGGAAGACAAAGCAAGAATGGAAGAACAACACAATTATGTCTAGTTGACTAAGTGTTTCCATCAATGCCAAAGAGGGAGGTTATTGGCCTATGTGTTGTAGATTGGCTAGTAATTAGACAAGTAGACTTAGTTAACAAGGTGTTGTTATTGTTGGCAACACTTATGAAGGAAACTAAACTAGTAGTAAGGTGCAACTGGTAAAGCATGACAATGTACGATTCTCACCCACCCAAGTGGTCTAAGTTTGAGACAATATGGGAGCCCAAGAAAGGTGAAGACAAAGCTAATCCACTTAGATAACAGATACCAAGTGGCAGAAACAAATGAACAAATGGGCAACCACATCCAGCCTACCACATCCAGCCTAGGCATCACGATGAACATCAAGCAAGAAACCCATGACTACCTAATTATGAAGAGGGAAAGAGTGTAGTCTACATTGACGGTGATGGGAATAGAACTTGAGGAATAGTCTTAAGAATTTAAATTTGAATTCCTACAAACTAGAGAAAAACATCGAAGGCACATGATACCATGACTCATGTTTGAACACACCACATTTGACAAGAGTGGTGTACTACTGCAATGGGAAGTGAAGCTAGTAGTAGGGCAAGAACTAGAATTTGAACTCATAATCTAAGGTTTTTAAAATGAAGATGAAAAAATATATAAGGAGTTGGGATGATATGAGAGAGAGAGAGAGATCTCCAAATTGATTAGCCAGAGAGCTAGAGAGAGTGGAGATAAGAGGAATATCTAAGAGGAGAAGAAGAGTGACAAGAGATGTCATCTTCAGAGAGTTCTTATAAGAAGGATCCTGGGAGAAGCCTCCAAGATAGAACAACCCAAGGATGTCATGTGCAAGAGCCAGAAAGAGCCAAGAACACCATTGATCAAAGTATGAGGGTTGAGCCAAGAGAAGGTAAAATGTAGTTGTAGATTGGTCAAGAGAGTCAATCAAAGATCTACAACAAGCTAAGTTAAGTAGCTAAACTATTAGATCACTATTTTGTTGTTTACTTACTATTGTAATAGTAAAAATCCTGATGAGGGTGGAACCTTGCAGGTTCTTTGTATAAATCCTCTAATAGGGTGACACATTAAATGGTGTTCTATAGTCCTCTAACTAGATTTCTCCTAATAGGGAAATATTCTAAGAGGTCTTATCTAAATCCCCTACTAGGGTGGCACCTTACAGTGTTGTTGTAATATTCTAACAGGGATAAGCTCTTGACCAAGTGCACTTTAGAAAAGTGCAAAATTTGTGATAATTGACTCACACACCATGATTTTTACCCTAGACAAGTTTCAATGAGATAAATATTGTGTTTTGTTTTTTTTTTCAAGTGGTATGCTTTTGTATGTCCAATGACTGGTTGAACTACAACCTACACTAACCTGTTAGTTGAAGTAAAGAGTGATTCAAAGTAAAAGACTATAATCAATAAGTATGTTGATTCAACTCCCCCCCCCCCCCCACTAGTATACTAACCTATAGTTGGGACCAATACTATCATGATGAGTTATCCCTACCCCTATTCTACTATGGGAAGGCTCTCAAATTGTTTAAATTTTAAATCTAGTTTTTCCCCCATGTACATAGTAGTTTTAGGTGTTGTATGTTGTGTGTGTTCTATTTTATTTTTGTGTTAGAGTATTTTCTTTTGTCACAACCTCTCATATCTTAACTAGATATTCTAAGCTCTTTATATTATGTTCAAAATACAGTCCACAAACAAGCCCAATGTTAGTCTCACTCCACATCACACCAAACCCTTGAGATTTCTCCACTCATATCTACCCAAAATTTGAGCCCATGAACCTTAAATAGAGTCTCCACCAATGGTGTTGAGCCTTAGTAGAAATAAACTCAAAGCACTTCATCTAATTTCATCAAGTTCTTGAGGTTTATCTAACACTCAACATATTTAGCCCTTATGAAAACAAGGCTAATCTGATAATGAACCCCTTATTTAAAGGTTCATTTGATTTAGTGGGTTTGAGATCTAATACAAAGTCACCTTTTTTTGTATGTCATGTCAAGTCCATGCTAACACAGTATTATGTCATTCTTGTTAGAATTTGTAAAAAGAAAATCCAAAATCTATTGAAATAGTTAGATTAAACAACAAGAAATGAAATTGACATAATAATAATATGGACCAATTTCTGATGTAAATTCTCAAAGAGATAATAGTATTAGTATTTCCTTTAAAAATTATGATATATTTGATTTATTTAGGCAAGATCTAGAAGGCTTGGATAAGGTTGAGACAAGTCTCCCAATTTGGAGGAATTAGAGTCTTGATGGAATCAACTACCTACCATCCACCTACAATCTATAAGGGTGGTCTCCAAATCGGATTGAACCATATCTTAGGTGTAGTTGAGTCAAAAGGATGACTCAACTATATGATCCTAATAATAATATCCAAAATAAATAATTCCTCCTAATTTATGAGTTCACTTAAGTAAACTTGATAAAAGAGTAAAATGGAAAATAACCATTTACTCTAACACCCACTCTTAAGTACAACTTGGGGACTACTATAATCCAATATATAGATAATGGGTCGTGATAACATATCCATGTTAGGTACCCATGTACAACTAAAAGTATTCAATCTCTCAGAAAGAGGAGAAAGAGGGAAAACCACATGGAGAAAACCCTCCCCCAAAAAGAGATAACTAAAAAATCAAGATGCATGAGTGGAAGGTATAATAAAGACCCCCCATTATGGAATACATCATGAATATATAATAAATTACCCGTCCATAGGAAGGAAACAAGGAGTCATGATATCCCCCCCATGATGAATGATCTCCTACAAGAATGGTGAGTGCTTGACAACTAAAGATAGAATCATGCCTACAAACAACATTTGTCCCCTTAGGAAGATGATCTATTGAGTACAAGTTCATGAAGGCTTCCCATGGTGGATAGGAAGATGGAAGGGGAATCCAAATGAAACCTCTTTAGTCTGATGATGTGTCACCATGTCCTTGGTAGATAAAGATTCCATGAACCAATCAAGATCATGACCAATAGAAGAAAGTCACAAACAAGGAACCAAAGGCAACTGATCAAAAAATGAATGTGGATCAAACTCCAAAGGAAAAGATATCTCCTCAAAAGAAGAACTGGGATCAGCCTCAGCCAAGAGTAGATGAATGTCATCAATGTAGTCTCCCAAATCCTCAATGCAAGACTATACAAATAAGGCTTCAAAATATGTCAAGAAGTCCTCTAAAGGAACTATAATATGAGGGAAAGGACTATCTTGTGGCATAGAATTGCTAAAAATATCTTGTTCTAATAGATCACTAGAAACCATGATTGAGGCAATACAAGAATGATTAGCAAAAATAATAGCAGTTATCTCAACTCGAGAGGTAGAAACTGCACTTGAAGATTCTTGGTGGTTTGGGAGTGGAGAAACACTTGGATCTCCATACATTTCCCAAAGATGTATCCAATTATCTCGAGAAGTAGCTATCCCCTTAACATCAAGGTTGTGATCAAGGGAATCCATAACCTCTATATCCATGTATGAATAAATAGATCTCAAAACTTTGTGTAAAGATTCCAAGTTCTGAGGATGAGGAATTTCTTTCACATATAAATATCATAATACATTATGCTTACTAAGATGAGAAAGAACTAATTTACTCCATTGCATATAGCTTCCTTTTTTCAATCTAATTAGACCCTCCATGATGCACTTCTCACGTAAAATATTGAGATCAACCAATCAATGCACTACCCAAAATGCAATGAGCCAAAGAATGCCCTCCCCCATAATAGATGATTTTGGTACTTTATGTGTAGTGTGTGTACAATTGCCACTTGACATAATGGACCAAAGTGGACTTTTGATTTTGATAATTATAACTTAAAATATAAAGCAATAAGAAAGTCATACAATTAGGACACTAGATCACTCAAAGATCTAATATAGTACAAGTACCAAATTAGGCCAATTTTGACCAAAATTTTAAAGTACTATGTCTACCCATAATATCTCAAAATTGATACCAAATTTGAGAAGTAGACAACAAAATAATGCACTTTTAAAAAAATCACTTGAAAAAGTGTCTCTATTAGCCTAATCGATCCTCAAAAGTTGCAAAATGCAAAATTATAGAGATTTTCATTGAGAAATATAAGAGGGCCCTACAAGAGGTGGGTTCCACAATAAGGTGAGCATTGCTAGAGGTGGGCCCCACTCAATGTGCGTTAGGTGGTGGTGGGTCCTGCTTGATGTGGGCCCTACTAGAAAAGGGCTCATTGAATGTGGACCCCTCTTGGGGTAGGCCCATAGGCAGGTGGGCCCCACTGACAACAAAATGCTCTTTTTTATCATTTTTCTCAAGATATAAATCATTCAAAGTGTTAAAATCTCTAGATCAATAAAAATAATGTATATGAAAAATAGATTAATGGGTCTTCATAAATCCTTTATAATTCTCCAGTTCGTATTAAAATGCAGAGAAGAGTAATGAGATTTTCCAAGATGTCTAATAAAATCTAATCTTTCAATAACTACTCTAAAACCATGTTAGGATTTTTGAAAACAAATATAAATCTAGAATCTATTGAAAGAGTTAGATTAAAAAAATAGGAAATGAAATTGACATAATAATAATATGGACCAATTTCTGATGCAAATGTTCAAAGGCATAATAGCATTAATATTTCCTAATTTTTTGTATGATATATTTGATATATATCTAAGATATTAAATACAAAGAGTTAGCCTATTTATAAAGGTAAGAGTTAGTAGAAGGCTTTGACAAGGTTGAGACAAGTGTCTCAATTTGGAGGAAATAGAGTCCTAACGGAATCAACTACCTACCATCTGCCTACAATCTAGAAAGGTGGCGTCCAAATTGGATTGAACAATATCTTAGGAGTAGTTGAGTCAAAACGATGACTCGACAATATGCTCCTAATAATAAAATCCAAAATAAATAATTCCTCCTACTTTATGAGTTCACCTAAGTAATCTTAACAGAAGAGTAAAATGGAAAATAACCATTTACTCTAACAATTCTAACTTCTTAGAACATGCATACACTTTCATAAAGAAGTTGACTCAATGAACCATTTTTCGCTAAGTTTAAATGAGTCCATGTATAAGGGACAAGTGATTTCAAAGAAGAAAGGGAATGATCGTCGGATAGTCGGCGAACTAGAAAAGGGATAGATAATATTTATTTAGTAAGGTTGCATGTTAATATGATCAGTTATGAATGTTCATGCTACGAAAATATATCATGTCATGATAAATTCTCATGGGAGATAGGTTTTGAGTTAAACACCCATAGATCTGGCTTTAGGTGATTCTTTAATAGGAATTGGGTTAAATGAATTTACATCTAGAAAGAAATGTGAAGCATAGCATAGGATGTAAAAATTGGGGTTTTCATCCTCAAGTATTTATGGTGTTTCAATTGATAAGGTGAGTCTTAAACCCTTCTCATGTTAATAGTTTGCAATCAAATTTACTGTTTCTCTTAACTTGTGTTTGATAATCAAGTAAATAAGGGTGAACATGAGGTCTACATTTCAAATCTTTGATCATGCAAATAGTTTAGTATGTGAGTCCCCAATTATAAGAGATACCTCCCTTGTACAAATTTAGTTAGAAGAATATAAGGAGAGACTGAGGAATGTTAGAGGAGAGCATTTTATTTAATAAGTCATTGAAAGTAGTCTCATTGAGGTCACTCATTTTCTTCCTATTATTTTATACCCAGAGTTAGTAGAGTAATGTATTAACAGATATGATGCCTGGCCTTAGTGCATATGTAAAGATGTCGAGGGAATTTTGTTGTTTATAGATAGAGAGACAATTGTCTCTATGTTCTAAATTCTAGAGCATGAAACTTATTCAATTCTCATCCCAAGTTTGTTAGCTAATAAATACATTTTAAAAGAGTTAACATGCAGTAATATAATAGTTAGGAATTGACAACTTAAATTTCATAAGGGAGTCTCTAGGTTGCCAAAATTGCTCACTTGTGAAAATATAAAGCCCTAGGTGAGTGAGTTGGTAGTACTGATGCATAAAGTAAAAGGATCTAACCAGATTGGATGAACTATTTCATACAAATTATTTGTCAAGGGATACAATATATTGATTGGGGAGAGGTTATAGAACAAGCCATGTTGGATTAGTTGAATATAGCACGTCTTCACTCTAAAGATTTTTCTATGTCATCTTATCTCATATATTGCTTAGCCTACACAAGGGAATGGGTTGACCTCCCTTACAAACCTTAGTCCCAAGGAGTCCAAATCTATGAATATTAGCTTCTATTACAAAGAAACAAAGTGAAAGAAGACTATAGAAGGGTTAGTAATGTTTTTATAGGTAGATTGCTCTTCCAAATAACTGGTACACTAGCCAAGAGGATGATGGATGAGGCAAAACAATTTGTAAGTATCTATGGCATTTATCACATTCAGTATTCTCACTTCACCTATATCTATGTTAGAGGCTATGAGGGGGAGCCTTTGGGGTTAACAAGGTATGCTATGGACTGCATTATTTTTGTTGAGATGTGCAGGCAATTGGCATTGGTAATTAAGAAATATTTACCAAAAGATGAGTACAACAATTCTTTCCCTTGGTGTTAGGCTATTGTTCATATAAAACATTCTCATGTACACTAATTATTGGCTGACTTAAAAAGATTCAATTTCAAGTCTTACAAAGCCATATAGGGTTTTGATAACAATGGATTTTCTCATCAACATATGAAGCTTGGTAATTAGTTTTTGCATGTGCTCTATTTGAGGATTATTGGGCAGATTGTCTCAATGAATTTGAAGCAAGGAAAAGACATTGGAGAAGGTTCATCATTCAACAAATAATAACCCTTCGTATGAAGATAGACATAGCTAAGCTACAGGAAGATGGTGTGGGTTTAGTTGATCCAAAGTTCAAGGAGGTGAAAAACTACCCTCTCCCCAAAGTGAACAGGATAGAAACTAAGAAGGATGATGTAGAGATGAGAATTTCCAGAGTAATGTGGAGAACAAATGATTGGCTCAAGGAAAAGAGAACAAATAAAATCCAAAACTCTAAGGCTTTGGAGTTCAAGAGGACTCCCAAACCCTCTTCCCCAACCTTTTTTTTTTATGGCAATGTTACACCTATTGATGTAGGTAAAGACTAAATCAAAGTTCGAGCAATTGTTGAGTACCAAAGAACCAACAAGCTCAGTCATTGCATGTCCTTTCATATGGGTAACCTAGTCTAAATCAAAAGGTGGGAAGAAGCAAGGATAAGAGGTTGAAGTAGTGGTAGACTTGGATTCAAAGGAAAAAGGGGGGAAATGAGAAGAGAAACAAGCCCCTTCTCGGCCCATGGATCAAGACCAACTAACAGATAGCTTCTTGAACCTTGATTCAATGGTGATAATCAATCGTACCCCTAACAAGACCAGCATTGTAAAGGACTTGATAGGAGGCACTCCAAACTAGTTCAAGAAGAGGAACATAGTTTCAGCTTCCATCCCCATGGATGACATTGTGAGAAAATATACCGCTAAGGAATCTGAACCTAAGAAGTTGAAGACCACTTCCACAGTGGATATAGATCCAAAAATAGGAAATTAGGTGTCAAAGGTGGCTAAACCAGATGATGATGGAGAAATAGCAATCCCTTATATCAAGGATTATAGTATTGAGAAGATAGATCTTGGTGTATGTCAAGTATATGTCAAGTCTTAAACATCACACAGTAAGGCATAAATTAAGCTTGAAAAATAAGTCAACTTTGAATATATAACACCATCAAGAATGTTATCTCAAGTTTACGACAATGTGTGGATGGTATACTCAAGAAAGCTGAGTAGTAGATCCTCGATAGGAAAGTGGCTCACTAGATCACTTGGTGATTTGCAGTCACAAACCACGGTCTAGAAAACTAAGGAAGGAAAATGGACACAGGTCTCCCTACAAATTTATGAGATCCAAAGGTATGGAGTTGATTTTTTTAATTCAAAAAACCCTAAAACACATAGATGAAGGTCTAGTGGCATTATGCAAGAAACACATAGACTAGATAAATTACTCTTTAATAAAAGTTGACCTCCCTAAATTTGCTAACATGGGAAATGTGTTGCATAATCTAGCCAAAGGCCTAGAAATTGACATGAAGTGCATTGATGTGACTTATGTCTAGCATACTGTTGAGCATGATATGAATGTTATTGTTAGATCTTTCAAAGGCAAGGTGGGGGAAGTTAAGAAAAAAAGGAGTCCAACAGCCAAAGACATAACCAAGGTAGCCAAGATTGAATCTTTTTTGTTCCTGTATGATGACCAGTTGTCGAAGCATGCTCACTGACTCGGGGAGATAAAATGTGTGGAAACGAAGAATGTTGCATGTTAAGGTCCCCAACTTCCCATCCATAGAAGAGTTGGTGCACCCATACCTATGTTGATAGCTATGTGCTGTTTATTTTTTAATTTGCAAGGCTTATTGAGACTTTACCCTGATGTTGTTTGAAAACCTCAGGTAGTTTTTAATGATTAGTTATTTTTAAGACAATATTGTATATGCATAGGCGATATGATGCAAAGGGTCCAAATTTCTTTAATTAGTTTTTTAAAAAATTAGTAGATAGTACAACAAATATTTTTGGTTTTCTTGAAGATATACTTGAAAAATATTTTATCTATCAATGAAGCAAGTTTCTCCTCATTGGTTGAATATATATCTATGTTTAGATTCATACAAATGGTCATTTCTGTGTGAATGGTTAATAGTAGTAGTGAGCCAATATTGTTTTAATTTTATGCCAATGGAATTGAATTTATATGTTGGTTATTGAGAATCATCAAATTGAACTAGTTGTCTATAAGAAGTTGTGCTTTTTTTTTAGTATATTGTGTTTATCAATTCTAAATCTCTTGTGTTCATATTATGTTGATGAATGGATGCATTTTACCTTATTGCTTTCTAGTGAAAATCATATTTATATGTTAGTTTAGGATAATTTATTGAATATCTTAAAAAGGAGATGTATCTTATTAAAATTCATAGAGAAACATAAAAAGGATGGTTTATCTAATTGTTGTCTATAGATATGTTTCTCAAATGGGTCAGAGTCAAAGTTCGTGAAAATTTAGAAGAAGCAAATATGTGAGCCAACATGATGAAAATAGAAGTTTGGGATACAATTGTATTACATTATGTCTTACATACCTAAGAAATCTTTCTACTTGAAATAGGAATAACTTTAACTTTGTAATATAAAGATAAGGTTTTAAGTTTTGAATGTGTATACATACAACAAAGAAGAAAAATGAGATGAAGTCTTTTTGTAAAGAAAAATAAAGGGTTTTAGTATTTGATTTTTGTGAAAGTTTGTTAAGAGAGAATTTCTATTTAGGTTTTCTTGAAAATACTTATGACTAGTTCAATTTATACATAATTTTAGGTATGCAACCTAGTTGTTTGGATATGCACAATATTATCATGTCGTATTAGTTAAATAAATGTATAAGTTTGGGGGTACATTTACATTTTGGAATATCAAGTAATTAGATATTCAAAAATGATATCATATGTAACAGAAAAAATTTGTATTTGTGTATAATCTTGATCTATGTGGTATTCGTTAAATCCAGTTAGTCATTGCATGTAGTCAATGAGACATTGCTAGTGAGGTACTTTTTATATTAAGTCATAATTTTAGGTGAACTTTGTTATTTGCATTTAATATGCTATTTGAGTTCATCATTCACGATTAAAGTTCAAATATTATAATAAATTACTTTGAAAAGTTAAGTTATACCTTCTTTCTTGGCTATTGGGGTTCCAAATTCTCTCAACTCTACAAGTGCAGGTAGAATATTGTAAATTATAATCAATTACTTTTGTGAAGTTAAATTATAAATTTGAAATGATTCTTGTACTCCAACAATGAAGAATGTAGAAATAGAGCAATTTTACTATGAATTGTCAATTCAAGATTTTGTTGAAGAATAAAAAGTTCAAATCCAATAGAAAGAAATGTATTGATACCTTGTTTCTAACATAGTTAGGTGCCTCCCACAAAGTACACGATAGTCCCATGTAATCATTTTTAGATCCGTACGCAAATCGCCTAGTATTATAGAATATTTGTTTTTTTCTTTATACAAATAGTAATTGTGAAGAATGTGTTACTAGTGACATTTTACTATGAAATTGTCAATTAATGAAAAATTAAGTGTTAAAGAATAAAATGATATGGTTGAATATGGTATGTTAAATGGTGCCACATATATTTGATTGATATCAAAATCAAATGCATGATCTCATGTGAGCAAACTTTCAATAGCTACTAAGAAAGTTTACATCTGTGTACCAACAAACTTTAATTCAAAAAGAAATTGTGTCCACGGGGCAACTAAAGCAACATTAGAATTAAACCCATCAATACAAATATATTGTACTAGCATCTAAGTTGTTACATGGTATTGATTGTAAGTTTGGCATGTGTATATGTCCAACATGAACAATTAGGCATGCTACATGATACTACATGAGCATGTTTACCTATTAGCTTACGTTTAGAAATAAACCATCCATTAAAAATGTTGAGGAGCTAATTTTGGCATCTCAAATTTCAGATTTTGATGTGGTTAACCTTAATTTTCAACTTTCATATACTTCTTTCTAAATGATACCTAAAATGTTTTCATTGTTTAACAAAGTTTCCAAAGGAACCTTACTAAAGGGTTATTTGATTTTTAGGATTGAACAATGTTTCATATTGGACTGCACAAAAGAGAGATTTCTTTAAGATGAATTTTGATGTGGTAAAAAGGGGAGATTGAGTTTGGGTTAACCAAAGTTGTGTTTTGATTATCCTCAAGAGCACTTGTGAAAGGTTTTCTTTGTATAACTTTCAAAATCAACAAAACTTTAGCTATTATGTAAGGTGTCACAAATTGCGATTCCTTCAAGTTGAAAATAATTAACACGACAAAGAAGCCTCCATTTTATCAACAATTTGAAACAAAAATTATTTAGATGATTGGCAACAAAAATATTGTTAATCAAAATTCAAAATTATGTGAAGTTTTCCATTATTGATTGACTTCAAGAAATCAATTAGGTTATCAATGAGTTGACCAATGCAAAGGTCAAATTACCTCTTAACAAATCTATATTGTACAAACATCACCAAGTTAGGATGTAATTTGGTGGATGATATTATGATTAGGGCATCCATTGCAGATTGCTAATCAAAAAAAATTTAAACTTATTAATTAGGGTTAAGAACTAACCCTATATTTGGACAATATGCATATTCTTTACCACCTTCCCATGACTTATAAACATATTGTTTGTAAGGCTACTGGCGAGACTGTATTGGAGTCAAGTATCCATGTGGTTTTCGAAAGATCCTTGGGGTCTTTCATGTTAATTCGACATTGCTTTTGATCTGAGGTACGTTAGTTGTATGCAAATTCTCATTGGCAATTTGTAGCCTCTTGTTGCATGGCAACCTTGTATTGGCAGGCCTCTGTTTTAGTGTTCTAGAAGTTAGGTTTTCCTATAGCAATTTGTCTCGTATGCTACATTTTTTACGCTTTATTATTATATATAGCTTTTATATTATGTGTAACATTGTGTGTGGCTTGTTATTGGCTTGCATTTCTTTGCCTTTGAGGCTCTTATTTGTAATGGGTCAACACCCTAGATTGTTTCTTAATTTTAATTAAGAACATTAAAATGGTTTTTGTGTAGTGGTCACTGAATTATCGTTGTATTTATCAAGGTCATCTTTAATGTCATCTTTCAATTGTAACTGCTACTTACTAACTCCGCACGCCTAGAGCTCCTAACTTGTATGTCGAGCTTAAAGCTAACCTTTTGGCTTTTCCACATTTACTGAGCTCTTTATAGAACTTGCAAAGTGCAAGATGGTCTAAAAGCGTCATTTTAAAATGTTCACTCAGAACCCGTTATGTTCACCCCCCAAGAGCCGCTCACCAAAAAATATGTACTTTTTGGCACAAATGGACCAATCAACAACCAAGAAAGCTAAAAAATGATCAACTATTAGTACATGTGATTGGTTATTAGTACATGTGCTATCATTTTTCTAGGCTTTTTAAAAGCGGTAATTGGGAGATATCTATAATGGATATCGGATACCATATCAATCATTGGACCCCCCAGCAGCTATTGGGTCTCTTCCCTAAGTTCTATATTACTAAAAAAACGGTTAGGAGCTTTCAGCCGTTAACAATTGAAGCATTAATAGAGGTCTAACCACAATGGGAAATGCCTTAAAAAGGTTTGATAGGCTAACCAATCTCTCACCAAAATGTAAATATTGCAAGTTAGTCTAAAATTTCTTGGACATTAAAAATCGTAGTAACACGAGGACGCGTCCGCCCCCCCACCCCCTGCAAACCATTTTTGCCCAACGTCCCAAAGACTTGGATGCATGGGGGACTTGGGGACTCCATCCCACGTCCTTAGCGACACCACCAAATTCTACTACCTCCACCGAGGATGGGGGACGTCCCGCTGTTGACTATTTCTTGATTCAACTATTTATGTTCAATGTCTCACGTTCCAATTCAATCCAATATTCAAGTATTTACTCTTTTACATCTTTATATCTTATATTGCAATGCATCTTTTCATAACTAGCAATTAAAGTACATATGTATATATACACATACCCCCTCCTATCCCTCACCACCGTCCCCTTGCCATCCCCAAATTAAGGTCTCTCTATCCCCTATCCCAGAAACTTGTCCCCCCGTCCCCCAAGGTGGTGTAACTATGCTAAAAAATTAAAACAAAATTGATTTTTGCATGAGTGAGTTTTATCTTTAGAATTTTTAATGTCCAGTGAAAAATTAAATGTCATGTTAGGATGAATATTTCATGTATCAGAAACTATTTTATGTTTATTATTGTCTGGTAAAAGGAGTGTCAATCAAATCAAATAAATATAATTTTCTATATTTTATTATACCTATTGCTTTTCTAAACAGTGCAGGAGACAACGATGAATATCAACAAAATCTGATCACAATATCCCACAGATAAACTGATCTACAACTGAAGCATATCAATGCAGTCTGTTGGTTCCAAAAACATTATTTTCAAAATGTCCATATGATCAAAAAATTCGAGGTACTCGGATATGATCAACACTGACCTCTTTTTTCATTCCAAAATTCAAGTCAGTTAAGGCAATGTAGAACAAACGTAAGAGAATAGCAATGCTCTAATAGGAGACTACAGTTAAGCCTTCAACTAGTTTAAAACCCTATTAATTAAATCTGAGAAAGGCATCCAAAAATTTATTATGATCCAACCTTTTTAAAAAAGCAAATGCTTACACTCTAACCTTCTTTATGGGTAAGTATTGACTTAGCAATTTTCCAACTGAAATTGAAAAAAACAAGGATTGAGAATACCCAAGCTCTATTAAATAGGTATGTTCTATAACACCCTAAGAGGTAAAACTAATTTCCAAAAGCCGCAAGTGAAATATATGTAGTACTACCACAAAAAGTTACAAACTCAAGAAAAAGTTGTCCATTTAGAGTCTATATCATGACTTGAATTAGATAGGTAAGAATTAAATACATTAAAAATGCATGTAAAACTTGTGTAAACTAAACCCATGGCATGGCAACATAAAATTATATTGGATGGCAATCAGCTGCCTTCTGTCCCATCACTCAGTCCACAAATTTAAATATCTCAATCAGCCTTAACCATAATTGCCGGAAATAAATATGCAAAAGCCACCACATACAAAATTATTATTAAATGCCTTGCTTTAATTAGTGTCTTTATGACAAGGAAAATCCATAGCTAAAACATTAAAAGAAAAATCAACCTATAGTCATCCCATCACATAGGCTAGTCTACCCCTAAAATTATTAAAATAATTTATGGAACAATTAGATTCCTGTTAAGAGCGGAGAAGAAGAATCCTGTCCATCAATAGAACACTTGGAAACCTCCATAATAGTAGGCTGCTGCTCAAAGCAGCTCTGAGCATCTTCACTAAAAATGCTTGGTGTTAATTTTTGCACCTCTTCCTGAGTATATATCAGTATTTTGCAGACTATATTACAGAATTCCCTGCAGACAGTTAAACAAGAAACAATATAATTACAAAATGGAACAAGATAGAGACTCCTATTGCCAGTAAGAGGAGATCAATAATATCTTCATTATTCGATGCTCAATGACCATGTGATACATAAAAAATTGAATTTAAAACCTCAAATACACTGGTGTGAATTCCACTAGTCCATATATAACACATCATGACATATAAATTGATCACTAATCATCTCTAACAAGGGTACTTACTTCCAGGGATCATCTCCAACTAGCATCATATCACCTTCGTTATCTGTGTAAACAACATGCCATCCCTTTTCAGGGGAGCTTAATAAACCATCCATGGCGAAAAGGTGCTCTAATTCATGCATCAGCTCATCATATCCATTAAGTTTTGACAGGTCAACTGCCCTTCCTACAGGATTCCCTTGTTTATGAACCTGTATCAGAAAAGTCGCATTTTAGCACCTTGAACTAGCCTCTTGAGCATCTAAGGAGAAACAGGAAAATAAGGGCTTACTTTTGTACAACTGCGCCCAGAAGCTTGAATTAAATTTTTTACTTTAGTAGAAGATATTTCTTGATCCGAGGCTCTGGGAGTTTCTTGATGACCACATGACTCTTGTAATGTATTCTCTAGATGATCATGGTCTTTTGAATGTATCGTGCAAAGAGGAGCATTATCCAACGATACATGAGAACCATCTGAACTAACATCTTTGGGAACTCTACCATTGAAAGCATCATCTTCACGAGCAGAATCATTAAGCAAGGAAAACCCAAAGAGTTTGTAATTCTGCTCTCCTTTCACTTTGCTTCTGTTTTGCTTCTGAGAATGAGATATTTCTGAAGTGAGCTTATCTCGCTCAAATGAGAACTGCATTGGTCCACTTGAAGGGTACTCTGACGAAAAATGTGCTTCCCTTGAAGCACCTTCAGTGTCCTCTGACAAGCAAGGAGAACTTGAGGAAGCATGCTGCCGAGCTTCCATTTTGGGAACAGCAGTTTGCGATGAACTTTGTCCAGAAGGACAAGGTTGCCAGAACTCCCAGAATAAATCACTTTTTTGACAATCACCTATCACAGATTTTGGAGATGTTAAAGAAACCTTCAATTTTGAATTGTTTGCATGTGGTGACTTGAGAGACAAGGAAGGCAAAGAATACAGTGCAGTGGGAATTACTGCATTTGAAGGCAGTGAAATGGTGTTCTCTCTGTCCTGTGGAATGTATTGTTGAACTTGATGCTGCTGACTTGCATCTAGCCTTTCCGCAAATGGACAATCTAAGGAGCGCATAGCTTCAAATCCATATGGCCCCACAGATTTATGTTTTTCATAATATAAATCTGAAGAGGGAACACAAGATCTTCCAGATGGAGGCCAAATTTCATGTCCAGTCCTCCTTGATCCTCCAGAGAATTCCCTTGCATCGTCCAGTACCTTATAATCCCAAACTTGGCATTTCATCAAATCTACTCCATCACCTCTAAAAGGCACTCTTAGAGGTGACATTTCTTGACCTTGCAAGACCTTTTGGAATCTTGAAGATTCTCCAAAGTCTGATAAACCATTCCCATCTGCAAAAGGAAAAGTGATATCACTAATAGTACTAAATGAATTCTTGATAAAAATACAAAAACTTAATACATTTAGTAAATGTTTATAGCAATCCAAAATGTGCACCCGGGATAGGCAAATCTGTTGATGCTGATGGAAAACATGTCCTAAGTTTTTTTATTCTTGGACCAGGTAGATTCAACCCTGTTGTAGAATTAAATGGCTCAATTTCCCATGGAGACACTCTTTCCTGCCTTTCATGTGCCGCATGTTCATCCCACCTAACCTATAAAAAAACAACAAATTTGTATGATATTCATGAAATGGCCATAATATACTATTCTAGAACATATTCCTTCAAGCATCAGTAATCAAAATTGGCAAGACCTATTTGCATGTCCTATAAATAACTCAAGAGACACCAGACCAGCAGAGTTTTTGCATGGAAGATTTTGGATAATGTGATCTAATTTATAAAGAAACGTGTTGAAACAAGACAAAGATTTATATGTCTAAATCATGATAGGGTAAACATTGTTTGCAGCTAGGATGCAAGTTTGCTCGTGTATAGTACTTGATCCTTACATATGAATGTGGGAGCTTGTTGAAAAAGGGGAATTATGAGAAGAAAGTTATATAGAAATTAAAGTTGCAAGGTTTGAGATCTCTGCATAGGATTCCAATTTAATGGAGTATAGGGGTCCATTACCAGTTTTTCACAAGTCAATTAGCATACATCTATTTGTTAAAGAAAAGTAATGGAGTTTGAGAAAAATTTGAATGAAAAACATAACTATAGGTTTTTAATGAAAAATAGGGAAGACAAATTTTCAATTTTATTATTGATTTATATGTTCCTCATTACAGCCACGTCTTTTTTATTTTGGGCTTGAAAATGTAATGTCCCCAAGTTGGAGATTACCTGTTTTAACTTTTTACACAAACACAATTTTTGACAATAACACATGAACTTAATTAATCTTTAACAATTTTGAGAAATAATGAAAGAATACATCAGTTAGTGAATAAGGAGATCAAGATAAGCATTATGACTAGATAACTATCTCATAAACAATCATAACTTAGTTTGGTAGGAAAGTCAACAGGACCCCTGTAAACTGCCCAGCCCACCTAAGCCCAAGAGCACACAACATTCACATCATGGTGACTTGCCCCATATACCACAAGCAGCAGGACACTCCAACTATGACAAGTTCCATCCCTTGGGGTAATCAATTCACCTCTTGGCCCACAAGAGCCAGGAATGTCCCACTATGACCAATTCCATCTCTTGGCGTAGCATAATCAGTTCGGGGAGTCAGTAAACCCCATCTCCCGAACTTACTTCCGTCGACTTCACATTTGATCAATTATGGGATAAATACATATTTTATACAGATGGATATATAGAAATATAACGTAAGTATCTTACTGTGAACAATATTAGCTTTCCACATTTGTGACAAAGACCCCATTAATCTTGAACTTTTCCACCTCTAGACTGTTTGAACTAAATGGTTATTGTAACAAAAAGATTCTTAAAGCTTTAAAGCTTGCCAAGAAACATGCCACTACTAAAACCAATCCAAGCTTGCCAAAAGACTCCCATTTTGCCTCCATCCCCTATGTTGAAGGCCTCCCTAATAAAATTTCAAAAATAATATCTAGAAGGGTATCACTTGTGCCTTCTCCACCACTAGAAAATTCATCCCTCAGTCAAAGATCCTTAACCCTCTTCTCCACTCTAGTGTATAAAATCAGTTTCTCTTATGGAACCCTTATGTAGGTGAAACAAGACATCCCATTAGTACTATAGAGATGTGGCATGAATTTGCCTCCCATATGAAGAGGCATATGTGCGGTATAGAAGGAGAGATAGATATGGTAAGAAAAAGTTGTCAAGGAAAACACCATATAGAATTGAAGCAAATGTAGGGCAAATTTTGAGCAAGATTGGCAGATTGTGTTGATGGAAAAGTATGCAGATCTAAATGAAGAAAATACACAGATTTCAGCAGTGAGTTTAAGTGAACAATGAAACATCATTTAAAGGCAAACTTACGTAGGAAATTTAATGGTTTTAGAGAAGATGGATCAATACATAGATCCTGCCTTTATTAGAAATTAGAATAGCATGTCAGACACATCAAAGAAGCAATGATCAGCATATCAATTCAGACCATTGATTCAAAGTAGTGGGCATAAGAAGAAATCAATCAACTCAACAGAAAGAAAGGACAATCGAGTAAATCACACAAGCATATCAGATTGAAACAATCAGCAAGCAAATACAATTGCATCAACGAAGGTCAATAAGAAAGATCAAAGTGTTCAACACAAACAAATAAATCTAAGATCAATTTAGAAGTCTACCAGAAAATGCATCAAAAACATTAATCTTCAGACCAGGCATAATATAGCAGACTGTTATTATTTCGGATCTTCCCTTCTCATCACTCTCATTCCCACAGTCACTTGTGGTCTGTGTGTGTGTGTGTGTGTGTCAATGTTGCACCACCCTGGGGGGCATTGGAATGGAGCAACAAGTTTCTAGGGCAAGGGGACAAAGCGACCTCAATTTTGCGACAGCGGAGGGCGGTATACACTATACATATGGTACTTAAATGTATGTTATGAAAAGATGTAAAAGCAAAATAGTAAATTAAAATTACTAAATAATAAAATACTTGAACATGGAACATTGAACAATAAAATTTCAAATACTCAAATCAGCAAATGGAAGAGTTCTATATATCATATGATAATAGATGTCAAAAGTATTTGATCATGTTGTTTGTAATGTCCCCTTCTCCGCACTAGGCCTTATGGTGCCTTGTTGGTCTATCTTTCCATCCGGATAGGCTAACGGCATTTATTTTGAGGATGCCAGCCAGTCACAAGATTCTATTTGGTTTCGTTGGGGAGATATTTAATTGTGGAGCTTCCTATAGTTAAGTCACTTTATTTTATAAAGTTGATTTATAAAGTTACTTTATGACTTAAAAGTCACTTTATGACAAAAGTAACTTAAGTGACTAAAAGACAAAATTGGCTTTTATCTCACATTGCCTAGTTGTTTGTATTTCCCCTCATATCGAGGTTATAAAAGCAAGGAGCTACATTAGGATTCTCACCATGAAATATATCAATATTTTGAAGATAATCCGTGTCACTTATATGTGATTGGTTTTCTTGAGGACGAAACCCTTAAAGGAAAATCAAGATGCTGGATGTAGCCCCAGTATCTCACCTTGCATACTCAGACTAGAATTAGAGACAACACGTTGGAAGCAGCATGAAGTCTTCTTGAGATTTACGGCAGATAGCTGAACACAGTCAGTTGAAGTGAAAAGTTTCTTGGGTTGAGTCTTTGGTGTACAGGTATTAGCACAGCAAATAGAAGTTGTACCGGCAGATAGGGAAGACAATCAACCCTCAAACAACGTAGCAAAGGTAACGCTCGAGTCTTACTGTAACATTGCGTGAGTTTGGGTTGTGTCAAGTGGTGGCCTCCTTCTAGGGTCGAGGTCATATGGCAAGGTTGCATTGGAGATTATATATCGCAGAGTTACGTGGGAGATTAACAGTCACATTCACATGACTCTTGCACAACTTGTCGTGAGTTCCACTGATTCCAGCACAGGACGTCTACGAGACAGAGCCTATACACGTGATTCGGGTGGTGTTGTTTGTGCAATGCTGGAAACCAAGACAGAGACCAGTTAGTAGTGGATTTGATAGGGAACATGATACGGTAGCAGCTAGTATGTTTGACTCCCAACAACGACACTCTCCTGTTGGTGAAACCGAGTGTGTATACATCTCACCAATTTCTATAATCAAGTTTGCCTGTGTGTTATGATATCTTCCTATATGAGTGAGGAATTTCATCCATTGTTTTCCTACATATCAGATTTAATATCTCCTATCACTGTTGAAATTGAGACCACATATTTTCAATGCAAACTAATGTTCTTGATCCACCAATAATGCAGGTTCTTTAGAGTCACTAAGTCATGTGTTGGGTAGCCATTTCATAAATTTTTTATAATAACCATAGAAAGGATACTACAGCAGTATCAACACTTTCAGCACTCAGTTTGTACACCAAGTGTTTCACAAATTGTCTCAAGTAAAGGTTTCACTTCTTTAGCAAATTTAAGGGGGGGATCTTACAGTGGTATCAGAGCCACAAGACCTGCCGACTTGTGAGTAAGTTATTAAGTTGCAGGCTGATTTGAACAAGAACAATGTCAGATAGGCATGAGTAGGAAACCTTATAAATTTAGTCAAATCCGACCTGAACAGGCAAGATCTTCAGATCAGATTGACATTGAAGACAGTTATACAATCGATGAGGAGTTAATCTTTAGGACAAACTTACAAGTTGAACATGGTGAACAGGCTGAACAGGTACAGGTCTTTCAAATGGCAAATGAGGGGAATGAACAGGAATGGGAAGTGAGAGAAACCTTGCGGGCTATTAAAGATGGACAGAATAACATCGCTATTGCACTTCAACAACTTACAGGTGCTCTACAACAGCTAGCTCCGAGTCACAGGAGAGCACCGAATCGTTACAATGGAGGTGGTAGTGTGGCAAGATCACCTTGAGCTGCTAGGGCCCCCACACGGAAAACTGACAGGCCACCGATGCCCATTTTTGTTGAGAATAATGTCGAGGAGGAAGTAGCACAACCCGTGACACTAGGCTTACTTTTAGATAATGTTATGGCTATGTACGATCAATGGGATTTGTTCCCTGATCAAATTAAACAAAATATGTTTCTTGTTCAATACATGAATCAGAAAAGGGAGACAAAGAGACCACAGCAGGACAGGAGGCCTAGGGCACAGAATAGGGACTTGAAGCACACCATGAACAAGTTATCCCTTCCCACAATTGATGGCAGCAATAAGACATCCACTAGAGCTTGGATTCACAAGCTAGACACCTACCTGACACTTAAGCCCATATCGGAGACAAAAGCCATTAGATTGGCCACAATGCATTTAGAGGGAGCAGCATATGATTGGTGGCATAATGGGTTGGTCACCCAAGATCATGGTCTCATTACATCTTACGAGATTTTCAACCCTAAGCTCATCACAAGGACATTGAGATCTACTACAGGGATTTGGCGCAATTGCGACAGGGTGGATCTCTAGATGATTTCATTAATGAGTTCTAGTGGATCTCGGTGATGGTTGTGTATATGACAGAACAGCGTAAGGTAATGTTGTTCATTGAGGGCTTATAGGATAGATTTAGAGGTTTGGTCAAGGTCCTTAAACCGAACACTTTGGATGATGCTATCAAGATCGCACCTGATCTTGACTCACCTTCTTCGATACTACAGCCTCCTAAGAAACCTTATAAGGGCTCTACTTCGTTCCAGAAGAACAAAAACCAGCATAGGACTACCCCTCCCAAATTGGCCTTCGAGACACAAAATGAACTCAGGAGGAAGAAGCTATGCTTCACTTGTAGGGAGCCATGGACACCAAATCACAGATGCCTTGACCATGGTAAAATACATTATGTCGAGGTTCTGTCAGAAGAGGAGGATGAGCAGCAGGGGTCAGCAATGTTGATGGCAGCGATGAGGAAGAAAGTGAGAAGTAGCCTCCTAAAGAGAGGAAGAAGAAATCCACTCCAGAACAGTCTCCTATCATAGCTTCCCTTTCTAGCGATCCCATGAGCCACCCCTTTCATTTGAAGGGTATAGTTAGAAGGCAATGTATTTTGTGTCTTTTAGATACAGGTGCATCACTTAACTTCATAAGCACGCGCAAAGGGTTTCAAGGAGAAAGTTCCAAATCGATGACATACTCGAGTTTGAAGTAGAGTAGCAGGAGGCGATAGATTGAGGTGCATAGGGAAAGTGTCAGGGCTATTGATTCACTTTGATGACTTTCTTCTAGAAGCAGATTTTTATGTTGCCGATTTGGATGGATTAGACACCACGTTGGGAAGACAGTGGTTGTAGACTATTGGCAGGTGCACAGTTGATCATGATAAGATGCAACTGGAATTTTTACAGGATACCCGACAAGTGATTCTCAAGGCCATGCCAGAGGGTGAACCCAAATTGATTTCAGCTCATAGGATGGAGGCTATTATGAGGCATGATGACATAGAGTGGGCAGCACACTGTTTCATTTCCTCTAAGGCTACATTAGGTTTAGGACAGCAGCTTCAGATTGACATTCAATCGATGCTTGATAAGCACAAGAGGGTTTTTGAGGGCATACCCCCAAGCATTCCCCTTGATAGAGGGTTTGAGCATATCATTGAGTTGGAAGAGGGCGCCAAACCCGTCATTGCCACTCCTTATCATCATCCCAGGCACTATAAAGAAGAAATAGAAAGGACGATTAAGGAACTCTTAGACATGGGAAACATCAAACCTACCTCCAACCCCTTTGCTTCTTTAGTAGTTTTGGTGAAAAGGGATGGCACTCTTCGCATGTGTATTGATTATCGTGTTCTCAACAAGAGGTGCATTGAGAATAGGTATCCTATTCCTCACATTGATGAGTTACTAGATGAACTACATGGGGCAATCTATTTCTCGAAGATAGATCTTAGATCTGGATACCATCAGATAAGGTTTCGTGAGGAGGATGTGCATAAGACAGCTTTCCAATGTCACTATGGACACTGAGTTCTTGGTTATGCCATTTGGGCTCACCAATGCTCTGGCCATGTTTCAATCATGTATGAACCATATTTTTGGAAAACAGTTGCACAAGAGCGTGCTAGTAGTTTTTGATGATATCTTGGTTTTCAGCAGAACTTGGAAGGAGCATTTGTAGCACCTAGATGAGGTACTTAGCATTATGGAGGAGCACTCATTGTTTGCGAAGGAGTCAAAGTGTGAGTTCAGATTGACTAAGATTCTTTACCTTGGACACGTGATTGGTGTAGATGGGCTGAAGGTACCCCAGGAAAAGATACAGGTGATCCTAGATTGGCCACCTTCGAGGAACGTATCAAATTTGAGGGGCTTCCTCGGTCTTTGCTCTTATTACAGGAGGTTCGCTAGAGGGTTCTCTCAAATAGCAGCTCCCTTAACCGATCTCACACAGGAAGGGGCATTCAGGTGGACAGATGATGTAGAGGTGACCTTTGATAAGCTCAAGAAGGTGATGAGCACATGTCTGGTTTTGGCACTTCACAATTTCTCTTGCCCTTTTGTCGTAGAGTGTGATGCTTTAGAGAACGGAATTGGCGCAATTTTGATGCAAGATAGGCATCCGATAGCTTATGACAGATAAAAACTCAACAACGATGAGAGATTGTACTCCACCTATGACAAGGAAATGTTAGTCATGCACGATTTAGCCAAGTTTAGACAGTACTTGGTGGGCGGCAAATTCATAGTCAAGACAGAACACAATAGTTTATGATACTTTTTAGAACAGAAGGATCTTGATGAAAGACAACAAAAGTGAGTCAGCAAGATTCAGGCCTATGATTTTGACATCGACTACGCAAGGGTAAGAACAATATAGTTGTTGATGTGCTTTCCAGGAGACCTTCAGTAGTAGAGCGTTGTGTCATTTCCAAGATATTGGCAAATTGGAAATCCCAGTTGTTGGTTGAGTATTGTAAGAATACGCAAGCTTGTCAGATCATGGATGGGCAAATCCAAAACAATAGGTACAAGGTAATTGATGATGTGATTTTCTATAAGGATAGGATCTCCAAGACAACAAGTACAAGGTAATTGATGATGTGATTTTTTATAAGGATAGGATCTATCTCGTACCAGAGTCTAAACTCAAGGGAAAAATTATGGAGACTCTTCATGATGCACCATCGATCGAACACCCAGGTTTCTCCAAAACCTATAGGAAGGTCAGGGAAAGATTTTCATGGAAGGGCCTCAAGGATGATGTTCTTCAGCATGTCAGAGAATGTCGAACTTGTCAACAAAACAAGTTGGAGCACAAGTTTCCGGTCGGATTATTATAGCCTATTCCTATTCCAACACAAAAATGGGAGAGCATCTCCATGGACTTCATTACAGGATTACCGAGAGTGCAAGGTTAGACTCCATATTAGTGGTTGTGGACAGACTGACTAAGTTTGCTCACTTTTTTACTATAGTGGCAGATTTGGCAGCCTCTCAAGTAGTTGAGTTATTTTTTCAAGAGGTTTTCTACCTACATGATCTCCCTCAAACCATTGTGAGTGACAGAGATAGCAAAATTTCTCAGCACTTTTTAACAAGAACTATTCAAATTGCTAGGTACGGAATTGACAGCAAGCACAAGTTACCAACCACAAACAGACGAGCAGACTGAGATTGTAAACAAATGGGTGGAGAGTTATCTCTGGAACTATGTAGCGGGACAACAAGGAGCTTAGGTTTAATGGTTATATCTAGGGGAGTACTACTACAACTCCTACCACATGTCCATCCGGATGACACCGTTTCGAGCTCTCTATGGCAGCAAACCTCTATCATTCGTAGATCTGGCTTTGTAGGACAACAAAGCACCGCTCGCTGGAGATTGGATACAGGATCAGCAAGTCATTATTAGATCTCTTCAAGAGAACATTCTACAGGGTCAAAATCATCAGAAGATGTATGTTAATCATCATAGGACAGAGCGAAGTTTTGAATTAGGTGACAGTTTACCTTCATCCCCAACCTTACAGGCAGAGCTCCTTGAAGAAGAGTGGGTCCAAAAAGCTTCAACCTATATCTTATGGTCCCTATGGCATTACTCGGAGGGTTGGAGAGGTTGCTTATGAGTTGGACTAACCAGATGACAACAGAATTCAAAATGTTTTCCACGTTTCTTGCCTCAAGAATGCAATTGGTCAGCATGTAGTGCCTTCCATTGGATTACCCCCACTTGATGTGGAAGAGAAGCTAGCTTTGGTTCCAGCAGAGGTGATTGAGATCAGATAAAGGAAGCTGCGTAACAAGTCCCTCAGGGAGTATCTAATTCACTGGAAGGATTTTCCAAATAAAGATGCCACTTGGTAGGGCAAACCAATCCTGCAACATCCGACACTGAGATTGCTTGACGATAAGCAATCCCAAGAAGGGAGGACTATAATATCCCCTTTCTCTGCGCTAGGCCTTATGGCACCTTGTTGGTCTATCTTTCCATCCGAATAGGCTAACGGCATTTATTTTGAGGATGCCAGCTAGCTAGTCACAGGATTCTATTTGGTTTCATTGGGGAGATATTTAATTATGGACCTTCCTATAGTTAAGTCACTTTATTTTATAAAGTTAATTTATAGAGTTACTTTATGACTTAAAAGTCACTTTATGACAAAAATAACTTAAGTGACTAAAAGACAAAATTGGCTTTTATCCCACATTGCCTAGTTTGTTGTATTTCCCCTCATCGAGATTATAAAAGCAAGGAGCTACATTGGGATTCTCACCGTGAAATATATCAATATTTTGAAGATAATCCGGGTTTCTTAAATGTGACTGGTTTTCTTAAGGACAAAACCCCTTAAGGAAAATCGGCAAGCTGGACATAGCCCCAGTATCTCACCTTGCATACTTAGACTAGAATTAGAGATAACACGTTGGAGGCAGCTTGAAATCTTCTTGAGATTTACAGCAGATAGCTGAACACAGTCAATTGAAGTGAAAGGTTTCTTGGGCCGAGTCTTTGGTGTACGGGTATCAACACAGCAGATAGAAGTTTGGCCAGCAGATAGGGAAGACAGTCAACCCTCAAACAGCGTAGCAGATGTAATGCTCGAATCCTACTGTGACATTGTGTGACTATGGGTTGTGCCAAGCAGTGACATCCTTCTAGGCTCGGGGTCATATATAAAGGTTGTGTTGGAGATTAAATACTGCAAAGTTACGCGGGAGATTAACAATCACATTCCCGTGACTCTTGCTCAGCTTGTCGTGAGTTCCACTGACTCCAGCACGGAACATCTATAGGACAGAGCCTATACGGGCTGCGATTCGCGTGATGCTGTTTGAGCAGCATTGGAAACCAAGACAGAGATCAATTAGTAGCGGATTTGACAGGGAACATGATACGGTAGCAGCTAGTATACCTGACTTCCAACAACAGCACTCTCCTGTTGGTGAAACCGGGTGTGTACACATCTCATCAGTTTCTATAATCAAGTTTGCCTGTGTGTCATGATATCTTCCCATACGAGTAAGGAATTCCGTCCATTGTTTTCCTGCATATCAGATTTAATATCTTCTGTCACTTTTGAAATTGAGACTACATATTTTCAATGCAAACTAATGTTCTTGAGGCACCAATAATGCAAGTTCTTTAGAGTCATTACGTGAATGTGTTGGGTAGACATTTCATAAATTTTTGATAATAACCATAGAAAGGATATTACAGCGGTATCAGCATTTTCAGCACTCAGTTTGTACACCAACTGTTTGACAAATTGCCTCAAGTAAACGTTTAACTTCTTTAGCAGATTTAGGGGGGGGATCTTACATTGTTTAAATAATAATCAAGAGAAGAAAAAGTATCTGATCATAAAAATGTTTACAATAAGTAGCATGAGATCAAAAAAAGTTCAATATCGAAATGACAAAATGTGCTGGAGGAGGCCTTTAATCATCCCTCTAGAGGTTGGCAAACTTGTCATCAAGTAAATCACACAAGCATATGATATTGAAACGATCAGCAAGCAAATACAATTGCATCAAAGAAGGTCAATCAGAATGATCAAAGTATTCAACACAAACAAATAAATCTAAGATCGACTTGGAAGTCTACCAGAAAATGCATCAAAAGCATTAATCTTCAGACCAGGCATAATATAGCAGACTGGTATTATTTCAGATATTCACTTCTGAGCACTCTCATTCTCACAATCACTTGTGGTCTGTGTGCGTGTGTGTGTCAATGTTGCACCGCCTTGGGGGACATTGGAACGAAGCAACAAGTTTTTGGGGCAAGGGAGCAGCGGGACGGCGGCGCAGGATATATACTATACATATGGTACATAAAATGTTAGTTATGAAAAGATGTGTAAGGCAAAATAGTAAATTAGAATTACTAAATAGTAAAACACTTGAACATTGCATTGAACATGGAACACTGAACGATAAAATTTCAAATACTCAAATCAGCATATGGAAGAGTTCTATATATCATATGATAATAGATGCCAAAAGTATCTGATCATGTTGTTTGTCATGTCCTCTTCTCCACGCTAGGCCTTATGGCGCCTTGTTGGTCTATCTTTCCATCCGGATATGCTAACGGCTTTTATTTTGAGGATGTCAGTCAGTCACAAAATTCTATTTGGTTCCATTGGGGAGATATTTAATTGTGGAGCTTCCTATAGTGAAGTCTGTAATGTCCCTTTTTTTTAGCATTCATAGCATGATGTTGTCGTTAGCCTATTTTCCCACAGTCCCGTAGGCTAACCAGGACATTAAAGGGACTTAGAGGCCATTTGGCCTAGATAGTTTCAGTTGCAGGTCTTTCTGAGGGGTTTTGAGGCAACTTTGGGCATACTTACTATTTATAATAAGTCATCTTGGATATGGTCGGATATCCAGTGGCAGCGGTATGTCGATGGTAATTGTTTAAAATCGACAAGAAGACTTGTTTATCATTGATAAGATTTGTTATACATTGATAAAGCTATTTTACAAAGTTAAATTTAAATATTTAACTTTATTAATGCATAGACTATAGTTTGTGAGAAATATTTAAATTAAAAGAGTCCCCTTTATTTTATAACACATTGGAGACATAAGTTACATAAAGGGAGTGATGTTTTATCCCACATTGAGAAAACGAAAGATTGAGCTCTTGTGAGAACACTATAAAAGAAAGGGAAGAGCTTCTTTTTAGTATGCTTGGAAATATCAAAGAAATTGGGAAATTTTCTGGAGATTAAGTCTCAATAGTTTGAAGGACGAAATCCCTTCAAGCTGGAAATCTTGACGCCATTGAAAGATATGGTCTTGAAATTCAACATGGTAGCAATCCGAAAAAGCAGATACGAAAAAGCAGTCTGAAAAAAGCAGAACCGAAAAAGCAGGCTGAAAAAAGCAGTCCGTAAAAGCAGATCCGAAAAAGCAGCTCAAAAAAACAAAACGGGAAAGCAAAGCAGAAGGGGCAGCATTGAAGGAAATTATTACAGCCATCTATAACCAGGTTCTTTTGTTAGTATTGCTTTTTTAGGTATTATAAGTTAAGCTGTAAGTGTGCATTACACCAACATTATCATTTTGTAATCTATGTAAATGCCAAAAGTCTTGGCCATATTTCATGAGCATTGTATTTTTCATTGCAATTAAGAAGATAATAGTTGTTGGTGTCATTTAAGCAATTTAATATCATTATTTATCAGCTAGTTAGTTTGCACACCAACTGTTTGTAAAAATGCCAGTTGGCTGTAGGTGTTCATTTCTCATACTTAGATCATATATATGCACTAAATATTGTCAAAATTAGTAGCACACTCATGTTAGGTCATTGTGTAGTCCATTTGGAGTCTTCTAGCACAAGATTCTCATTGATGCAAATTGAAGAAAGAGTCACTTAAAGCTAGCTGAAATACTATATCAGTCGTACGTCCCTTGCATGTGAATTGTTTGATGAAATTCCTTGAGCTTTCATCAGCATTTTTGAGAGCAGATTTGAGGAGGGTCATTACAAAGTCACTTTATTTTATAAAGTTGATTTATAAAATTACTTTATGACTTAAAAGTCACTTTATGACAAAAGTAACTTAAGTGACTAAAAGACGAAATTGGCTTTTATCCCACATTGCCTAGTTGTTTGTATTTCCCCTCATATCGAGGTTATAAAAGCAAGGAGCTACACTAGGATTCTCACCATGAAATATATCAATATTTTGAAGATAGTGTGGGTTGCTTAAATGTGACTGGTTTTCTTAAGGACAAAACCCCTTAAGGAAAATCAAGAGGCTGGATGTAGCCCCAGTATCTCACCTTGCATACTCAGACTAGAACTAGAGATAGCACATTGGAGGCAGCATGAAGTCTTCTTGAGATTTACGGCAGATAGCTGAACACAGTCAGTTGAAGTGAAAGGTTTCTTGGGCCGAGTCTTTGGTGTACGGGTATCAGCACAGCAGATAGAAGTTGGACTGGCAGATAGGGAAGACAGTCAACCCTCAAACAGCATAGCAGAGGTAACGCCCGAGTCTTACTGTGACATTGTGTGAGTTTGGGTTGTGCCGAGCGGTGGCCTCCTGCTAGGGTCGGGGTCATATAGTAGGGTTGCGTTGGAGATTAAATACTGCAGAGTTACATTGGAGATTAACAGTCACATTCCCATGACTCTTGCTCAGCTTGCCGTGAGTTCCACTGACTCCAGCACAGGACGTCTACAGGACAGAGCTATACGCATTGTGATTCGGGTGGTGCTGTTTGTGCAGCATTGGAAACCAAGACAGAGATCAGTTAGTAGTGGATTTGACATGGAACATGATATGGTAGCAGCTAGTATGCCTGACTCCCAACAACAGCACTCTCCTGTTGGTGAAACCGGGTGTGTATACATCTCATCAGTTTCTATAATCAAGTTTGCCTGTGTGTTATGATATCTTCCTATACGAGTAAGGAATTCCGTCCATTGTTTTCTTGCATATCAGATTTAATATCTTCTGTCACTGTTGAAATTGAGACTACATATTTTCAATGTAAACTAATGTTCTTGAGCCACCAATAATGCAAGTTCTTTAGAGTCATTAAGTCAATGTGTTGGGTAGCTCTTTCATAAATTTTTGATAATAACCATAGAAAGGATACTACAGCAGTATCAGCATTTTCAGCACTCAGTTTGTAACCAACTGTTTGACAAATTACCTCAAGTAAAGGTTTAACTTCTTTAGCAAATTTAAGGGGGGGATCTTACATTGTTTAAATAATAATCAATAGAAAAAGAAAGTATCTGATCATAAAAATGTTTACAATAAGTAGCATGAAATCAAAAACAAGTTCAATATCAAAATGTCAAAATGACAAAATGTAGTGAAGGAGGCCTTAAATCATCCCTCTAAAGGTTGGCAAACTCGTCATCACTGAAACTACTAGACTCTCCAAGGTCAGGAGCCGCAAAGGGGACACCAACCAGCCCTACATCTGAAGCATCCTCATCTTCATCAAACTGTGATGGCTCCTATGGCTCAACATCTCATCATGTTGTGGGTTCTCTGTCTACACACATCCTGCGATCAATGATATGCAAGACACTATGTACAGCCAATAGCTTCTCTACTCTCTAAGAGGTAAGTCCATTAGAAGACTTTTAACTGCATAACAAACAAAGATCTACAATATTGAGGGCTTGCTTATTTGAAAATTCAGAGATAAAACACCAAGGCAATTTAAACCATAAGTAGGACAAAGTGACACACAGAGGGAACCTGACAATGACACAGATAATGTACATTTCACTGCAATGGGTCATATTCCAAGTGTTAAGGAACATCTGACACACACCGTTTGGAGAAGAATCTCCTATGGTTTTTATGTTGGCATCGTCTCCCATCCAACTATTCTCATTTGCATTTAATCTAATCCTCTCTATTTGCTCTCTCTTTATTAAGGGCCATACAAGGATACATAGTCATTTCCTATTGCTAGGGTTTTTCAGTATTTAAAGTGACAATTAATTATATTACTCTTTATCAAGTTGTTGAAAATAAATGAAGCGTTCAAATGATAACCTAATATTAATTAATTTAATTAAATAAAAAATAAAAAATAAAAATATTATTAAAAAAAACTTTAAACCATTTTTCCCAACAATTCAATTTTAATTTTAATGAGGGAAAATGTAGAGTGAAGTCAAAGGAATTTCAAGCGTCTTCAGCAAAGAATTATAAAAGGCAGTTTAGACTTCATTTCGTGCATATTTGGGATTTTACTATTTTCCTATGTTACCCCAAGTTTCCGGGACAGGGGGATAGTGAAATAGGATTTCTTTTGGCTAGAGCAATGGATGTGTGTGTGCGCGAGCGCAAGTGTGCGTGTGTGTGCGTGTGTGTGTGCATGTGCGCGTGTGTGTGTGTGTGTGTCTATGTATATAATTTATTTTCAAATATATTCATCACAGCAACATTTTTTAAAATTATCAATTGTGATAATCAAATAAAGATTCACCAACGATCGTAGAGCATAGCAATTATTCATGAATAATCATAGAGCATAGCAATTAGCATCCAATCTAATCATCATAGAATATTAGAAAATAGCATTTAAAACTTTAATACCTGCAGCTGCATTCAAAACTCCAGTGCTCCCTGTGTGTGTGCATGTCGAGCAGAATGAGAAATGTAAAAAGAACTTTGTTACATTTGACTGATATGCAAGCAAAGTAATAAATTTTTTAAGTTTTACTTTAGAATTTATTTTAAGTCTTTCCAAGCACGGGACCTGCAGATGGGTTAAAAAACAAATTTTTAATTTTTTGGGGGTTTAATTTTATTTTTAAATTGGAAACTTTTAGCACTCCCCAGGACAGATAAGAAACTCCAACACAGTCTTTGGGAAAGTCAACACGATCTAGAAACTCATTAAGATTTTCAAAGTTTTTGGGATGCATTTTCAATTTTCCCATCTGGGTGGAGACGGCTTGGAAACGTCCCTGGCTGTACCCACGTCCCCTAATCATCCCCTTTTTCCTGAAACCTGGGGCTTAGGGCCAAAAACGCATCATCAGGTAACTCTTAGGGAATTTGGGAGCTTTGGCTTTCAGCAGGTTTGAGGATGGGAACTCTCAAGCTTGGAGGCAGTAGACGAAAACCCAATGTCGATTGGAGATATCTGACTGACTGACATATATAGTTGTGTAGGTCCAAGTCCTTCAAAGATCAGCTTTTAAAATAATATTGCCACTGTGAGAATAAAATTTCAATCTTTAAGTATCCCAGGCCTTTGAACATTCTAAGGCAACGATTATATAATACTTGTTGCCATTTTTTGTCTCCCGCCAAAAATTCAAATTTGTATGCCCAGCCTGTCCAATGGCCACTTCCAATTTAATATTATTTAATCCCTTGGAAATTTTAAAAAAAAAAAAAAAAAAAAAAATCAACGATCAAAACCTTAGGTTATTTCTTTATTTCCTAACTGACTGCGCTTTAACATTTCTGCGGACCCACAGCTCTCCTACCGTTGGATCTTCTCAAGATCTACAGCCCTTGCCATGTCGCTATGAGAAAATACTCGACCTTTAGCTATAGCGACATAGCGAGTGTTTGCCACGTGGATCGGCGGGCCCAATTTGGCAATGGTGGTGTTTTTGTTTCTCTAGCGCCAAGTTTTGATAAAGCCCCCGACACTCGCTATCTCACTATCAGAAAACTCAAGCATCTCGCCGTTAGCAACATAGCGAGTCACCGTGAAATGAGTGTTTGGTGGGACCTCATGCGACGTGGAAGGGTGACAATGCTTAAGTGGGGTTTTGTTTCGCTAGCTATGCAGATTTTTTGATGCCATCAGTATCTGGACCCACGCCCCTTCTGTAAACACAAGAGGGATTCTGACCGTCAGATCAACGCAAAATCAACAATCCTCGCTATCTCACTATGGAAAGTTGCAAGTTGTTTACTCATAGCGACATAGCGAGTATGGGACCCACCAATCTTCAGAATGCCTGATGCAGTTTCTTCACCCTTGGATTGACCTCACATTAATGGTTTTTCACTATCTTGCTATGGGAAGTTGCTTGAAGGATATGCATAGCGAGATAGCGATTCGCTACCGCATGTCTTTGTGGGGCCAGGTTTGTTCCATAAGCCACAGGGTGGACCCCGAACCAGTGATGCGTCAGGAATGAGTGTACAGATTAATGATACGTTGGCAGTTGATTGATTTCTCATTGGCTAGGGTGATGATAGTGCAAAATGCGGGCCAGTCCCTTCAGAGAGTCTTTCACTATCGTCAGATCAGCATAGATCTATGGTCCTCGCTAACTCGCTATGGGAAGTTGCACGTTGTTTAGGTATAGCGAGTTAGCAACCTGGCAACACATGGATTGTGGGTCCGTTTCCGTCTTATGGGCCGCAGGGTGAATAGGTGGTGGTTAAGCTGGCAGATTGGTTGGTGCCCGCTTCCCCGCATTCTGAGCTTTGTTAGACCTTCTGACAATACGAGGAAGCGCCTTGTTGACACACGTCCAGGTGATGTCACGGTGGATGGTTGTTGAGGTCCAAAAAGTACAAGTTATGAGCACCGTCAGATCTTCACAGATCAAAGGTTGGCGCATTCCCGCATTATCAAAGTGCGAGGAAGTTATAAAATGCGGGAAAACGGGTGGAAGGCACGTGTCCCAGATGACATCATTAGCCCGCCCTCCTCACAACTGGATACTGGATAAGCCCTTGTTGTCCGATGTAATCTAATCCACGGTTGGCGTTATGTCGCTATGGAAAGTTGCACGTTGTTTTGCCACAGCGACATAATGCCTTGTCGCCGCGTGTCCCTGTGGGGCCTGTCTCTTTGGGGTCGCCAGGTATGGTACGGTTGTTGAGTCAAAAGCCAAATGGTTCGTGGGCCCAAAAGTTTTAAGGGCATAGCACAGTATTATGGCAAGTCCTCACAATCGTCAGATCAGTTCAAATCTACAGTGGGCGCTATCTCACTATGGGAAAATGCTCGGAGGATATCCATAGCGACATAGCGCCTCGATGACAGGTGTCTTTGCGGGCCCGGCCAAGGTTGATAGTTAAGGGCTGACAGTTATGTTGTAGGCCGTCGCAGTCAGGATTTAAAAGGATGGCACAGTTAGTTAGAAAAGCATGGTCAACTCAGGAGGACCCCGCAAGATGGCATGAAGATAAAAGGCTGTTGGTCCACGTGGCTCATCCTAGTGCCAAGGATAGGTTGACTAGGCTGACCTTGCTGATTCATGAGACAGGAACAGGGGAAATCAAGAGTTTTACACGAATTTGATCTTCATGATCGATTCCAGCTACCAAAAGTGAATGCAAAACATACAGGAACACTCTACCACCCCGACCTATCTATCTACCTGGCCAGAGCGATTTAATGGCGCCATTTCTGTCTTCTCGAGGCACTATTCCGAATCATTGCGTTTCGATCCGCCAAAAGATCAATTTTTCTTCAGATCCCCATGATTGTTCTCTGCAGGACTTAATGGCAGGGAGCTGCGAAGTCACTTCGGTTGGAAAAAATCTCAGTTATGCCTAAACTATAAAGGCATTTTTTTTGTAAGTTTTCTGCAAGTCAATCATTCTCTATTGTTCTCTGTTATTGCTCTGCAATCCTCAGTGTAAATTCCCCTATGCCTCTGAACTGTATGATTCTCTACTTTATCTCCTTCAGCCATTGGTATGAAAGTGCAAGAACTCTTTGCATTCGCCATTGTTTTGTGGAAGTCTGTAATCTGCATGACCGTATCTCTTCTGGCCTATGAATGATATATAAGTGAATCTTCTCCTTCCTTGTGTCATTCATCTTGGTCTTCTGATCTGCATGTGATTATTAGATTAAAGCAAGTTTGAATGTGTATATCTTTATTTTCATTCTAGTTCAATAGTGCATATATGGGCAGAGATTGGTTTGAACACTCTATTTTGGTGCATCACCTCTTTAGATTAGATTAGGTAGATTTGCTTTCATGCTCTCCTTCTCCCTTTTCCTCTCCAAGAGTAGTTAAGTGCATCCTGATAGTAAGAGGAAGCCAGCCTTCTCTGGAGACTCAACCTCACAGTTCAAGTCCCATAGCTTGGAGGTTGTTTCCATGTTTCACTAGGTTGTCCTCATGCATAGGCTCTGGACAAGGGTGCAAACCTAAGTGACAACAGTTTTTGGCACGCCCGATGGGACATCTTAGAAAATTTCAAGCCTACTGGTGTCAAAAGGAAGATTTTAGGATCGATACCGAGGAGATAGTAGTGGCTTCGGTGTTTAAGCCTTCAAGAGGCTCATTCTTCAAAGTACTTGGTGACTCTGAGCTTCAATTCATATCTGGTTCCAGGCCAAAGTTGCCGTGATTCATGCCCAGAGCTGAAACAAGGGCATCTTCTAGAGGTAAGTTTCAGTACCAAGAGCTTTCACTTTCAAATCCTAGAAGGAGGAGGACTAGAATATCTTCATCACCAGTTAGGAGTGCAATAGTAACAAATATACCTACAAGATCTATCTCTACTCCTCCTACTGTTAGATCTCAGCCTAGACTGCCATCAATACATATCAATAGATCACTTGTCTATATGGCATTGCCTAGAGCTCATACTTTTGCCACCTTTAATGGTGGGCGTCCTCTCTTATTAGCCCAAACACATGACATACCAATAGCTGCACTTAAAAGTATACCAGAGTTTACTAGTGAAACTTCTCTCTCTCCCTCAGAACACATTCAAGAGGTTGCAAATGTCTGCAATATCCATGGTATTACAAAGGATGATGTTGCAATTAGGCTCCTAGCCTCATCCTTGAAAGAAAAAGCACTACAATAGTATAGAGGTTTACCTCATGGTTCTATAACAGATTGGGATGGATTAGGAGCAGGATCGTGCAAACATTTTGAGGATAAAAGCATAGTTGGAAAACTCGCCAAATGCAAAAACTCGCCAAGCCCCCCAAAAGTTTAATCGGGAAAAACTCGAGAACCTAAAAAACCGCTGAAATTTAATTAAAAATACATTTATTTTGCAAAATTTAATGAGAAGATGCATCTAATAAGTTAATTAAAGACAATACAAAAGAAAGAAACGAAGTTTAGATATATATAAATGCATAATGCGTACAAAATTGCATTCTCATGCAGAATGCTCATGGTAGGAAGCAAAATAGTAAATTACTAAATAGTTTCAATCTGTCAAACTAGAAGTAAATACTAAAAGTCTAAAATTCTAAATACATCAATACAATGTGACAATGTCAATCACATCTTCCTCTTTCCACTTGCACTAGCAGGAAAGCGAGGGGGTATAGTCCTAGAAGAAGTGCCCCACACTGGGATAGGGCATGAGCTGTGTGACTGTGAACTCTATGACTGTGCCCCCTCGCTCGACGTCCCTACTGACTGGCTCGGCATCCTAGAAGAGGATGCATCTCCTCCTAATGGTAATGCCTGATCCTCGCCTGAATCATCATCATCCTCAATGTCATCCATAGTGAACTGAAAATCAGTGTCAGCCTCCCCCTCCATGGCCTGCCTCTCCAAATCAGCGATCTCATCTGGTGTAAACAATGGACTTGACTCCTGTGCTGTCCAATCAAAATAAGGATCTATCTCATCTAGATCAAGCAGACCAGGTAGTTCTAAGAGTTGTGCCTTTTTTATGCGCAACTTAAGATTATAGTGCACATAAACAAGGTCATTAAGCCGTTTTTGAGTCATTCTGTTTCTTTTCTTTGTATGGATGGACTCAAATAAGCTCCAATTGCGCTCACAATGGGATGAGCTACAAGGTTGGGATAGGACTCTGAGAGCAAATTTCCTTAAATTGGGGGTATTGCCACCCCAACTTGCCCACCAAGCATCTGCAAAACAAAATTAAAAAAGTTATAAAGTAATAAAAAAAAAATCAGAAGCACAACTTATCAATTAGCAAAATTTTTAAAGTTTGACGCTTTACCTGGTGCTTGAGTAGATCTTGCTCTCTTTGCTAGCATAGAAGAGAACAAAGGACCCCTTGATTCCACATAGATTTGTTGTTCGGTCACAATAAGGTCTCTCTCCTCTTCACTTGATATCATTCTCTCAATGCATTTAAAGAGACCTTCCATGACCTCTCCATTAGGATCTGAGTAGGAATCATCAGCCCTAAAACAAATAGAAAATGATATCAAGTCTTACTACACAACCTTAAAAAGTAAAGTAAAATAAAGACTTATTAAAATCTCAACTTCAAGGACAATCAATTATCATAGTACCTGAATTAGGGATTGAGGAAGTAGCCTGCTGCATGAATAGGTTGGTGGAGCATATTGTTCCACCTCCTATCAATTATTTCCCAAATGGGGTCAAATCTGAGACTATCCCCGTGATAGTAACTTCTAACAGCCTCTTTCGCCCTATCCATGGCCTCATAAAGACCTCCCATTGGGGATTGCTGCCCATCACATGTGCGCAAGACTAGAACCAGGGGCAGAGACATCTACATTTGAAATTTGAAAAATACAAATTAGTTAATAACATAGTAAGTTATGAATTGATAATGAAACTTGAATAAACTAAAAATATAATGAAGTTACCTCCACAATCTCCTTAGCCTTTGCAAAAAAGCTCTCATCAAAGACTATTCGTGCCACAGCCTCTCCTTCGAGCTTCTTTGAGTAAGGTGAAGCAACCCAATCAGCACACACAAACATTTGCTTCAAAGCCAATATGTGGTCAAGAATACTTTGCAACGTCAAGAAGACCGTTGCAAACCTTGTCATAGCAGGTCTCATCAAATCTTTGCCTTTAGTGGCTTTTCTTATCAAACTAAGAACCCATGGGTGATTATAGATATATTTCGTGACTCGCCTAGCATCTTCCACAACTGGACTCACCCAATCAAGTTTTCCTATGTCCTCCAAAAGAAGGTCAAGGACATGTGCTGCAAAAGGTGACCAAAAAAGTGTGGGATGCCTCTCTTGGAGGATTCTACCTAAAAGATTAGCAAAAAATCAATAATCAGTAACAAACTTTCCATATTTAGTATTTACAAATTTCATCAAATCTAAATTGAATAATACCATTATCCATAGCATTACATTCATGATTCATATTGATTCATCATTCAAATATAAAAAATTAAATCTGCCTGCTGCCACATATGCTGCTACATTATCTGTGATTATTTGCACCACATTCTCTATTCCCACCTCCATGACAACATTCTCCAACATTAAAGCCAATGTGGCTGCATTTTTCACTTTGTTGGAGGCATCGACAGATTTCCAAAACACCACATCATCTTTGCAAGCAATCAAGAAGTTAATAATGGTTCTACTTCTTCCATCTGTCCACCCATCAGATAAAATGGTGCAGCCATACTTCTTCCACTCTTTCTTTTGGTCTTCTATCAACAATGTTGCCCTACCAACCGCTTTGTCAAGCAACCTACAAAATTTAGGTGTAATATTAAATAAAGTGTAAGTGTTAGTAAAAAATTAGGAAATAAGTTATAACAATTAAGATTTGAAATATAACAATGAACTAAAGTGAATCACAATTATTTACAATTACTAAATAGTAAAATACTAACCTTCCACTCATATCCTTGCGATTAGGCGGCTTGTACCCTTTGCCTAATATTGTCATTGCATTCACCATACTGACCCAATAGGGACTATCAGCGGCATTTATTGAGATATTGTTGAAAAACCAAAAATCAGCTGCTGCAATATCAGTTTGCTCATGCACCTCCTTAAACCATGCAGTGCCCTCTAATGATGGTTGTGCTCCAGATGTGTTCCTGGGCACAAAATAACCACCTATCCCTGATGGGGATCCAGATGGTGATGATGAAGAAGTAGGAGATGTAGAAGAAGTGGAACCGGTAAAAGAGAAATTTTGTTTGTAGATCCGTGGGCCACGAAGAGATCCTAGTATGTTCTCAAGTGCTTCTTCTTCCTCTTGCATATCAAAAGGAGCTCCTTCTAATTCAGCTATGGCTACCCTCATAGCTAATTTTGCCCTCTCCCTATTCATTTTTTTTTCTTCAGCAGCTGCAAGTAGGGCATGGACGAATCTTTTTTCTTCATCAGTTACCTTGAGACAAGGATTTGAGTCATGTTTCTTTACGCCTGCAAGGTGGTATTTGAGGCGGTTTATGCCTCCAGAAATAATTCTCTCACAGGGAATGCATATCACCTTCCCAATATCATTTGGATTTGGAGCTTCATAGGCATACCGCCATGCCTTATCTCTTGCATTTTTAGGCCGAGTGCCTATATATCCAGATGGGCATGGTGTTTGTGGCCACTCTTCTTGCGGGTTTGTCATTTTTTTAATGGTTGACCGCTGCCCTACACATAAATATATAGAAAAATGAATAAACAAAGTTAGAACTTAGAAGCTAGGGTTTCAAATGATTCAAAGTTTCAAACTTCAAACTCCAACCATATCCTTAGCAAACAACAAACTTCAACCATATCCTTAGCAAACAACAAACTTCAACCATATCCTTAGAAGCTAGGGTTTCAAATGATTCAAAATAATTTTAAATGATTTGAAAACATTTACTAACAACAACAAAAACAAAAGAACATTTGTTATAAAACTATAAAAAGTTTTCAAACTATGATAAGATGAACATACCTGGAAAGAAATTTGTCTTCTAAAATCGGTTAGAATCCTCTACAATCCACTCAAATCCGCCTTGAATCACTTGCAATCAGCCAAGAATGCCTCCAAACCTTCTTCTCTTCACTCCTCAAGGCTCTAAACAATGCAAATACAAGAAAGAATGAGAAAAAACACATTCACTGCCGCTTTAATCTGTCACAGGCCACGGGCAAAAATCTCACCAATAAATCGCGAGTTCTTATGAAAAACTCGCCGAGTTTTTCACGATTACTCGGCGAGTTTTTACCAAACCGCCGAGTTTTTAATTCGGCAAGTTAACTAGTGAATAACTCGCCGAGCTAGGAAACTCGGCGAGTTTTCCATCTATGGATAAAAGTGACTATTTGTCACTTTTAGAGCAGTTGACTACTATAAAAAGAGCCCCCCATGAATGTATGACTGATTTTAATTATAGATTTCAAAAGACATGGGATAGAATACCTACTACAGTGAAACCTACCCCTGGTAATGCCTTCTTGCATTACCTTAGAGCTTTTAACAGTGATATTGCCACTACAATCCAAACTATGGGAGGAGATACCTTGCCTAACGCTTATGACATCGCAATAAAATCAGAGAACATCCTAATACAAGGAGGTAAACTAGCTCCAAGGCCTCCTATGCCTTTCTTTCCTGATGTTCCAAATCATCAACCAGCGATGGCTCCTCTTCCCACAACTTCTACATCACAATCCCTTGTCCCAGTCCCTCAAGCTTCCACATCCTCAAATGGGATAGATGAAATCAAAGAAATGATGCAATCTCTGATGCAGAACATGGACAAATGAGAGAAGAACCTTGATAAAAAATAGCAAGATCAAGGGAAGAAGTTAGAAGATCAAGGAAAGTGGTTGGAGGATAACTTCTCTATGATGCAAAAAGTGAGCAACAAGGTGGTGACTTTAGAAAGACAGCAAGCTCAAGGTAGTAAACCTCATCAATTGCAATATCAAACTCCAAACGGTGGTAGGCCTCCAAATCCTAATCATTGGAACAATTCTTTTGATTAGAGTAGGCAAGGTGGCCATGCTTCAACCTCAAATGCAAGCCAAAGTAGGGCCATAGTCCCTCAAAACAATATGGCTCAAGATCAAGATTTTTGTCCCTCCTGTAACTACTCCTATGCCTATTGTATGTGTCAAAAGGCTGAATCTTTTATGGCTTTGACAATCCAAGAACCTGCAGCAAAACAATCATACAAAGAGGACCAATCTAAAGATGCCTCAGATATGCAAAGACAGGGTGATTGCTCCTTTATGAATCATCAAATGAAGGAGCATTGTAATGTAAATCAGGATTCCATTGCTCATAACACTAGAAGCAAAAGAAGAGCTATGGAGGATGTTGTCCCTCCTCCTCCCAATCAGGCCTCAACTTCAAATGCAATATCTCACGAGCAAGCAGCAAATAATCAATCAAGTACCTTTCAGCAACAAAGGCAAAATCATGGCAGGAAGGATGCAAGTGATCCTCAAGTTATTCCATCTCAACCACATACAAGTGCAGCTCCCAAGGGTTCTACCAAAACACCTGCTATGCCATTCAGTGTGGTAGAGCAAATGAAGAAGACAAATGTGAATATCTCCATGTGGGATGCTGTCACTACTATACCCATGCAAAAGAGGTTGTTGCAGCAAGAATTGGAAAGAATTGAACCAAAGGATCAGACACTCAGCATGGAAAGTGCCACAAGCCTAGTACAACCATCAAGGGAGGTAGAAACAAGTAAAAAGGTTAGACCTCCTCCATTCTATGTTTCTCTAATTATAGGAGGCAAGCTAGTCCATAATTGCATGATTGATTCAGGGGCTAGCAGTTCAGTGATGCCTAGGTGTGTTGCTGATGCTTTGGGAATGAAATATGAGCCCATTGTTAAGGATGTATTACAGTTGGATGGTAGTACTATCAAGACTATAGGGATCCTTAGGAATGTGGAGATGGCCTTGCATGCATGCCCTGGTTGTACTGTAACCCAAGATATCTCTATTGTTGAGGTCAAGCCATATTTTGCCATCTGTCTGTCAAGAGATTTTACTGCCCAAATAGGTGGTTACATATCTTTTGACTGGTCATATATGTTTTTTAAGACGAGATATGGAGCCAATACTTCGATCAGAGCAGAGCCTCAAGCCCTCCATCATACTAAGCCCTACACCCCTAATCTCATCAACATGAATTGCCCTATCCTAGAGATGGATGAGAATGACATAGTGAATGAGCCTACCACTTCCCTAGCAGAGATACCTGATTTTTTCTTGGATGAATGGGCTAATGCATATCAATTTGACCCTATGTCAGAAACCCTTGAAACAGGTCTTAGTACATACTGTATATTGGAGAAAGATGCTCTAGTTCCCAATCTTGTGGAGACTAAAGAAGATATGAGTGGGATATGGAGTATGTACTTTGATGGATCAAGGAATAAAAATGGATCAGGAGCTGGTGTGATGATGATTTCTCCTGCACAAGTAAGGTACTACTTCTCCTTTAGGCTCCAATTCAGTTGCACTAATAATGTAGCCGGGTATGAATCCTTGATTCAAGGTCTTGTTAGGAACCTGTGTGTTCCTTCTGTTTATTTTGTTAGAGTAGTGTTGTTGGACGCATATGCTTTGTAAGTCGTCCCGTGAGTATATTTTATTATCCCACATGCATAGGTAGTATTACTTTTCTAGATCGTACTCAGTATATAAGAATAGGTTGAGGCCCTTGATGGGCACGGACGAATTTATTGTATTGAGCTTGCTCATAGGAGGTTACCCCCTCGAAGTGGCCTGCGATCAGTAGATTCATTCTGAGTTCTGCTATCACTTTGTATTCTGTTATTTCGAGCATTCTCACGATATTGCTATAAGGAGGTTCTTCACATCTGGTATCAGAGCATTCTCTTGGGCTCGCTGGGTGGAAATTACATCAATTTTTTTTTTTTTCTGTCGTGGCCTTCAGGTTCCTCTCACTTCTAATATCTCTTGTTATTGCAATAACTCTTTTCAGTTGTTCTGTCTGTGAGTGAATTTTTCTAAGTCGACTGTTCAAAAAAATAAAAAAAATAAAAAAAAAATTTAAAAAAAAAAGAGTAAAAATTTTTCTGTTTTTTAGTCGTAGCTTCCTTGTTTGCTTTCTGTTTCTGCTCATACTTCCGCAGAACGTCTGCAATATCATTTCGCATACTTCCTTCCTTGGCGACCCAACCCCAAATTTTACATATCAAAGCCCTAAATCCCTCATTTATCTAATTTTAGGGTTTGCCCTATCTTTTTCACCTCTCATCCAATCGCCACCAAACTGAGCCACAAGATTCAATTCCTCATTTTGCTCCCTTATCCCTCTTGGACTGTTCGCCTCATTTCGCCTCCCTACCCTTGAAACCCTCATTTTTCTTTTTCCCTTGTCCCCAGATAGTCTCCCACCACCCGTCGAACACCCATTTCCTATATGAGTTTTACCCAAATCCAAGTTTGCCGTAACTAAAAAAGTTTTTGTTTCTCATCTTCTACCCATTCCAAAGAAAAAAAAAAAAAACAAAAAAACAAAATTAAAAAAAAAAAAAAAAAAAACCTTGCTTTATGGTTGTTACGCGTACAGGAGCAAAAATCATGGAAGAGGAAATTGCATCCCTCAAAACCAAACTTCAAAATCTGGATGACAAAATTCTGGGTCTTAACTTTCAGCAGTCAGCCATGAGCCGAAACCATTCAGGAGATACTGGGTCCTCTTCTGGCAATTTCCGTGGACCAAAGCTTGATTTTCCACGCTTCGATGGTTCTGATCCGACTGGATGGATCTATAGGGCAGAGCAGTATTTCAGCTTGCATAATACTTTGGATAACCACAAAGTCTCCCTTGCATCTTTTCATTTGGAACATGAAGCTCTTCAATGGTTCCGTTGGTACATCAAGGCTAATGTAGGCCCAACGTGGAGAGAATTGTGCACCCTCATTTTGGAGCGCTTTGGCCCTAGTTCCTTTGATGATTTCACAGGAGCACTCACTAAACTGCGTCAAACAGGCACTGTAAGAGAATACCAGACAGAGTTTGAAAAATTAGCTAATTACACAGAGGGCTTGTCTGATGAATTCTTCCGTAGTTGTTTTGTCAGTGGTCTGAAGGATGCACTTCGCTCAGAAGTCAAAATGTTTCGACCTACTACAATGATGGAAGCCCTTGGGTTGGCTAAGTTAGCGGAAGACAAGATTAGTGCTCTACAACGCTCCAGATCTAATTTTGTTCCATTCAGAAATACAGGTTCTCACAACCCTCCAGTCATACCAGCTCCCAGAACTACTCCGATCAAGCACTTGTCTGAAACAGAGATGCGAGTCAGGCGAGACAAAGGGCTTTGTTATAATTGTGATGAGAAATGGTCTCGGGGCCATAGATGTGTTCAGCAAAAGCTCTATCTCTTGGATGTGGATTCTCCACCGGAACTGGAAGAATATGTAGATGCTCAGGAAACAGTGGATGATGAGGTTGAGCCTCACCAGCCTGAACCTCCTTCACCAGAAGCTCCACCAGAGATATCTGTCCATGCTTTGGCAGGAGTCACTACTCCACAAACCATGCGGGTCCAAGGTTTCTTCAAGAAGATCCCTCTTACTATACTCATTGATTCTGGTAGCACTCATAACTTCATTGACCCACGAATAGCCAAACAGGCTGATTGCTTTATCCATCCCTGCTCTAGCTTTGAAGTCATGATTGCCAATGGGGGCACTTTACCTTGTAAAGGGAAATGTCGCAATGTGCGTCTCTCTATTGGAGATTATAACATGCGCTCTGACATGTTTGCTTTACCCTTAGGTGGCTGTGATGTGGTTTTGGGTGCCCAATGGTTACGCACTCTTGGCCCCATTCTCTGGGATTTTGCTGAACTTTGGATGCAGTTTTCAGCCGAGGGGCACCAACACACTTTGAAAGGCTTACAACCAGGGTCTCTCAGCATCATCAGTTCACACCGTATGGAAAAACTTCTTAAGAAGAATTCACATGGTGTCATCGCTCAGCTCCATTCCATTCAGATGCAGCCATCAGCAGTCTCTAGCACTCCTGCCGATCTCCAACACATTTTGGACAAGTATTCTGGTGTATTTGCTGAACCTGTGGGATTACCTCCTTCTCGTCCAGAGGACCACCGTATTCAGCTCCTTCCTGGCAGTGTTCCGCCCAACATCAGGCCCTACCGCTACCCATTTCATCAGAAGACCGAAATCGAGATACTTGTCCGTGACTTACTGAAGCAAGGTATTATTCGCCCTAGTACCAGTTCCTTTTCTTCTCCAGTTCTGCTTGTTCGCAAAAAAGATGGGTCATGGCGACTCTGCATTGATTTCCGAGCACTTAATCATCTCACTATAAAGGACAAGTTTCCCATTCCAGTTGTTGATGAACTTCTTGATGAACTTCATGGGGCTCATTTTTTCTCCAAGTTAGATCTTCGTTCTGGGTATCATCAAATTCGGGTTAATGAGGAGGATATACCTAAAACTGCCTTCCGCACACATGATGGTCACTATGAATTTTTAGTCATGCCCTTTGGCCTCACGAATGCTCCTTCAACATTTCAGGCAGTGATGAATAACATATTTCGACCATACCTCCGGAAATTCATTCTGGTCTTCTTTGATGATATCCTCATATATAGCAAAACTTGGGCTGAGCATCTCCATCATCTGGAGCTTGTCTTGCAACTTCTCTCTGATCATCAACTCTGTGCAAAACTATCTAAATGTGTGTTTGGCCAGGAGGAAGTGGAGTATCTCGGGCATATTGTTGCACACCATGGAGTGCGGGTGGATCCTACAAAAATAGATGCCATGAAAACTTGGCCGCATCCTAAAACTCTCAAGAGCCTTCGAGGTTTTTTGGGGTTGACTGGCTACTACCGCAAGTTTGTCAAAGATTACGGGAAAATTGCAGCACCATTGATAGCTCTGTTAAAAAAGGATGCCTTCTCCTGGACCCCTGTTGCTGAGACTGCATTTGAACAACTGAAACAGGCTATGTGCAGTACACCTGTTCTCGCGATGCCAGATTTTTCCAAACCCTTCACTATTGAGAGTGATGCTTGCGGCAATGGATTGGGTGCTGTTCTCCTGCAAGATGACCATCCTATTGCGTTCACTAGCAAAGCCCTCTCTGGTAAGAATCTAGCCCTCTCTACTTATGAAAAAGAAATGATGGCTATTTTGCATGCTGTACAGAAGTGGCGGCCATACCTCTTAGGGAGTCATTTTTGCATCAGAACCGATCACCAAAGTCTGAAATACTTCCTGGAACAACGGGTATCCTCTCCTACACAACAGAAATGGGTCAGCAAACTCATGGGGTATGATTATGAGATCACCTACAAGAAGGGTAAGGAGAATATTGTGGCAGATGCTCTTTCTCGCACATTTGATAATCAAGCTTCCCTTTCCGCTATTTCTATGCCCATTCCCAATTGGTTAGCGTCTGTTCAGCAGGGCTATGACAGTGACTCTTCTTTATCTCAAATCATTCACCAGCTAGCCAATAATCCTTCTGCTATACCACATTACTCTTGGAATGGTGCTTCTCTTCGATACAAGGGTCGGCTAGTGCTTCCTCAGAACCCAGCTCTACATCAGGCTATTTTTTATGAACTCCATGCTTCTCCTTCAGCAGGGCACTCAGGCTTCCTCAAAACTTATGAGCGAGCAAGGAGAAACTTCTTTTGGAAAGGGATGAAACAGACGATTCAACAGATGGTGGCTGAATGTGATACTTGCCAACGCCACAAGGGTGAAACGACCCTCCTTCCTGGCTTGCTCGAACCATTGCCCATCCCTACACGGATTTGGACTGATATTTCTATGGATTTCATTGAAGGGCTTCCTAAATCCGGTGGCAAGACAGTGATCTTGGTTGTGGTTGATCGTCTCTCGAAATATAGTCATTTTTGTGCCCTCAGCCACCCCTATACTGCCTCCTCTGTTGCACAAATCTTCATGGACCAGATATTTCGTCTTCATGGACTCCCTTCTTCCATTGTCTCTGATCGTGATGCAACTTTTACCAGTCATTTTTGGACTGAACTGTTTCAGAAAACTGGCACCAAACTGAAGATGAGTTCGGGCTATCACCCACAAACTGATGGTCAAACTGAAATTGTCAATAAATGCTTGGAAACTTATCTTCGTTGCTTCACTTCCGAACAGCAACATCAGTGGGCCAAGTGGCTCCCTTTAGCTGAATGGTGGTACAATACCTCTTACCACACTGCCTCTAAAATGACTCCATATGAAGCAGTCTATGCTCAGGCACCTCCAGTGCTCCTTCCCTACACTCCCAACAGCTCACCAGTCCAGGCAGTTGACATAGTTCTCCGCAGCAGGGATCAGATTCTTCGTACCTTACAGGATAATCTTCACATGGCCCGTAATCGGATGAAACAGCAAGCAGATCAACACCGTTCTGAGCGCTCATTTCAAGTTGGGGATATGGTTTTTCTTCGTCTACAGCCATACAAACAATCCTCCCTAAAGCTGAAAGGGCGTCATAAGCTGGCCCCAAAATTTTATGGGCCTTATAAGGTTCTGCAGAAGATTGGTTCAGTTGCTTATAAACTGGAACTTCCTCCTTCTTCCCGCATTCATCCAGTCTTTCATGTTTCTTGTCTAAAGAAAGTTCTGGGTACCACTGTCAGAGCACAAACTACTCTCCCTGAAATGGATACGGAAGGATCCATTATCCTGGAGCCGGTGGCAATCATTGACCAGCGCACTCGCCAGCTTCGCTCTCGCTCCATCTCTGAGGTCTTGATTCAGTGGCATGGCATGCAACCAGAGGATGCTACCTGGGAACCCCTTCTTCAGATTCAACAACAATTTCCACACCTTAAGCTTTGAGGACAAAGCTTTTTTCTAAGGGAGAGGGGATGTTAGGAACCTGTGTGTTCCTTCTGTTTATTTTGTTAGAGTAGTGTTGTTGGACGCATATGCTTTGTAAGTCGTCCCGTGAGTATATTTTATTATCCCACATGCATAGGTAGTATTACTTTTCTAGATCGTACTCAGTATATAAGAATAGGTTGAGGCCCTTGATGGGCACGGACGAATTTATTGTATTGAGCTTGCTCATAGGAGGTTACCCCCTCGAAGTGGCCTGCGATCAGTAGATTCATTCTGAGTTCTGCTATCACTTTGTATTCTGTTATTTCGAGCATTCTCACGATATTGCTATAAGGAGGTTCTTCACAGGTCTCCTACTTGCTCAAAAAAGAGGAATCCAAGCCTTAAGGGTGTATGGAGATAGTGAGTTGGTGGTTAACCAAGTGAGAAATCAGAATATCACCAAAAATGGTTTGCTCAAGTCCTATAAACATAGAGTTTGGGATTTTCTTGAAGGTTTCAATGCATTTAATATTCAAAGCATCCCTAGAAAGGAAAACAGACATGCTGATAGACTTGCAGCAATAGGTGCATCTTATGATGTGCCAGGGAATCTTGAGGAGGAGAAGAAGCAACAAATCAGAGTGGTAGTAAAGCCTGCTATCCCTGATAACAACATCCATTGGCAAGTGTTTGAGTCTGATGAGCAAATTGTGAGCTTCTTGCAGAATGAGGCAGAATTTTCAGGCAGAAATTAGTCAAGGTTGCAGGATCAGTATGGTGATCAGAATATTCATCTCAATTCTAACAAGCTGAAAGGTCTCATTACTCTAGAGAGTGTTTTTAATCCTGATGATCAAACAAGAGGCAAAACCATGAACCTAGCTGCTGATGAAGATGATCACACTCCAGCCATGATTGCTGATGGAAAATCCTTAAATATGGGGAAGGTATGTTCTAAAATTGAGCAAGAAAATTTTATTCATCTATGTCAAGAATTTAATGATGTATTTGCTTGGACATATGATGACTTAAAGGGTTTCGACCCAAGGTTGTTTGAGCATACCATAGATTTAGTTGATAATGTAAAACCAGTAAGACAAAAATAGAGACCAATGAATCCCAAAATTGAACCCTTAATGAGAAAGGAGTTATCCAAATTGATTGAGGCCCACATAATTTTCCCTATCAAACACTCATCGTGGGTAGCAAACCTTGTCCCTATTAGGAAGAAGAATGAAGAAATTAGATTGTGTGTGGACTTTAGGGACCTTAACCAAGCTTCCCTTAAAGATCACCATCCTCTCTCTTCTATGGAGCAGATTTTGTCCAAGGTCAGTGGCTCAAAGAGATTTTCATTTCTTGATGGATTTTCTGGCTACAATCATGTGCTGGTTAAAGAGTCTGATAGATACAAGACTGCATTCACCATTAAATGGGGTACCTACGCTTATTGTAAGATGCCATTTGGGCTAACCAATGCAGGTGCTACATTTCAGAAGGCAATGGAGATGGCCTTCAAAAGATTGATTGACAAGTTTTTCTTAGTTTACCTTGATGATATCACTGTGTATTCAAAGGATGTAGATGATCATTTTGGTCATCTCAAGCAGGTATTCTTAAGATGCAGAGAGTTTGGGGTTTCCCTTAACCCAAGCAAGTGTGTCTTTGCTACTAACCAAGGAAAATTATTAGGACATATTGTATCTGAGGATGGCTTAACCATTGATCCAGAGAGAACAAAAGCAATACTTGCTCTCCCTCTTCCTAAACACAAGAAAGGGCTGCAAAGTTTCCTAGGTAGGATAAATTTTGTTAGAAGATTTATCCCTAATCTTGCTACCATAGTGAAACCTCTTACACCTATGCTCAAGAAAGGTATGGTCTTTGCATGGACCAAGGAAGGGAAGGAAAGTTTTGAAGAGATCAAGGCAGCCATAGCCTCGGCCCCTACTCTCATGAATCGAAATTTTAAGAAGGATTTCATCCTTTATACTCTAGGTGGTGAGTCAAGCATTTCTGCTGTCCTGACTCAAAGAAATGATAAAGATGAGAAGCAGCTTATAGCTTTCTTTAGTGAAGGGCTTAAAGAATATGAAGATAAATATAGCTATGTAGAGAAGCAAGCCCTTGCAGTCATCAGAGCTTTAAAGAAATTTAGACACCTCCTGTCTCATAATAAGATTCATTTGTTAGTACCCCATGCCAGTGTGAAGGAGTTCCTTTTGAACAAAGATGTTACTGAGAAAAGAGCTGGTTGGATTACAAAGGTAATGGAATATGATATTGACATTCAGATTACCAAGCTGGTAAGAGGGAGGGGGTTGTGTAAACAGATGCTATCATCTCAGGAACCTAATGAGGAAGCTGCTATGATACTGACAGAGCAACAAGAGGTGAGAAATGGTGACCCAAGGAGTTGGATGGATGATATGAAGAGTTTCTTATTAGGCAATGGATACCCTCAAGGATTAGATAGAACTAAAAGGAGACAGTATAGATTACAGTCAATTCCTTATGTCATAGTTGATGGTATCCTTTTTAGAAAAGATTTTAATGGAGCCCTATTAAGATGCCTTGATATAAACCAAGCTAAAAGAATAATCACTGAGCTTCATGATAACCCTGATGGTGGCCACTTCTCAGCAAGGACAACCGCAATGAAGATCATGAGGGCTGGTTTACTGGCCATCTCTGTTTCATGATTGTCATAGGAATGTAAGGAAGTGTGAAAAATGTGCCTTCTTCTCTGGCAAGCAAAGGTTTGCAGCTCTTCCCCTTCATCCTATCCAGGTGGATCAACCTTTTGCTCAATGGGGATTGGATTTCATGGGCCCTATCAATCCTCCTTCTAGTTCAGGTCACAAATGGATTTTAGCCGCTACAGATTACTTCACCAGGTGGACAGAGGCAGTTGCATTGAAGGATGCTACTGAATCTTCAGTTGTGGAATTCCTTGATGGGATTGTGACCAGGTTTGGTGCCACTTCAACTATTATTTCGGATAATGCAAAGTCTTTTGTTGGAGCTCAGATTTGTGCATGGGCAGTGGATCATAATATCTATTTGAGCACATCCTCAAATTACTATCCTCAGGGTAATGGTTTGGCTGAGTCCTCCAACAAGAATCTGATCAGAATCATGAAAAGGACAATAGAAGACAATCAGAGGTGTTGGTATAAAAAACTAAAGACTGCATTGTGGGCTGACAGGATAACACCTAAAAGATCAATAGGGAATTCACCATTTGTGCTGGTATATGGTAGAGAAGCAAGGCTTCCAATTTCATTGGAGTTCCCAGCCCTGGAGTTAGCTCATCAGTTGGAACTAATTGAAGATGATGCCATGACAGTAAGAGTGGCAGAACTGATGGAGCTGGAAGAGAAAAGGACTCAGGCCATGCAGACCCTAGAGACACACCAGCAGCAGGTCAAAAAGAGTTTTGACAAAAGCGCTAGGGTCAAGATCTTTAGGGAGGGAGATTTGGTTCTGAAATGGGACGCAGATAGGGCAAAACCAGGAAGACACTCAAAATTTGACACACTGTGGAGTGGTCCCTACCTAATTGAAAGTTGTAAACAGGCCAATGCTTTCCAGTTAAGCAAGCTTGATGGTGAAATTTTGCCCGTCCCAGTGAATGGGATCTATCTCAAGCCATGTTTCTGAGGGTTTGAGATTCTATATACATAGTTAGCTTAGTTTCGTTTCTAGTTTGTTCCCTGCTTTTCCAAGAAGTGCACGAGCACAGGATTGTCTCCGTGAGACAACAAGTTTTGAAATTTTGAAGGTTGCAGATGAAGGTTTTGGTCTCTGGTTCCAGTTGCAAAGACAAGGGCTTTTCAGTGTTTTGCTATCTCAGAGGTAGGGTTAGGGTTTCACAGTGCTCAGAATCTACATATCTTCTCGACTCTATAGCCCAATGGATGCTTCAGGCCACTGGTCTTACGCATAGCTGGCTTGCGTCCCTTGTGAGTCGCCAGAAATGTTGCCATTTTTTGTCTCCCGCCAAAAATTCAAATTTGTATGCCCAGCCTGTCCAACGGCCACTTCCAGTTTAATATTATTTAATCCCCTGGAAAAAAAAAAATCAACGATCAAAACCTTAGGTTATTTCTTTATTTCCTAAGTGATTGTGCTTTAACATTTCTGCGGACCAACAACACTCCTACTGTTGGATCTTCTCAGGATCTACGGCCCTTGCCATGTCACTATGAGAAAATGCTCGACCTTTAGCTATAGCGACATAGCGAGTGTTTGCCACGTGCATCGGCGGGCCCAATTTGGTAGTGGTGGTGTTTTTGTTTCTCCGGCGCCAAGTTTTGATAAAGCCCCCGGCACTCGCTATTATTTAATATTAGCCCCTGTCCAACGGCCACTTCCAGTTTAATATTATTTAATCCCCTGGAAAAAAAAAAATCAACGATCAAAACCTTAGGTTATTTCTTTATTTCCTAAGTGACTGTGCTTTAACATTTCTGCGGACCAACAACACTCCTGCTGTTGGATCTTCTCAGGATCTACGGCCCTTGCCATGTCGCTATGAGAAAATGCTCGACCTTTAGCTATAGCGACATAGCGAGTGTTTGCCACGTGCATCGGTGGGCCCAATTTGGCAGTGGTGGTGTTTTTGTTTCTCCGGCGCCGAGTTTTGATAAAGCCCCCGGCACTCGCTATCTCGCTATCAAAAAACTCAAGCATCTCGCCATTAGCAACATAGCGAGTCACCGTGAAATGAGTGTTTGGTGGGACCTCATGCAACGTGGAAGGGTGACAATGCTTAAGTGGGGTTTTGTTTCGCTAGCTATGCAAATTTTTTGATGCCATCAGTACCTGGACCCACGCCGCTTCTGTAAACACAGGAGGGCTTTTGACCGTCGAATCAACACAAAATCAATAGTCCTCGCTATCTCGCTATGGAAAGTTGCAAGTTGTTTACTCATAGCGACATAGCGAGTACGGGACCCACCAATCTTCAGAATGCCTGATGCAGTTTCTTCACCCTTGGATTGACCTCAGATCAATGGCTTTTCGCTATCTCGCTATGGGAAGTTGCTTGAAGGATATGCATAGCGAGATAGCGATTCGCTGCCGCGTGTCTTTGTGGGGCCAGGTTTGTTCCATAAGCCACAAGGTGGACCCCCAACTAGTGATGCGTTAGGAATGAGTGTACAGATTAATGACACGTTGGCAGTTGATTAATTTCTCATTGGCTAGGGTGATGATAGTGCAAAATGTGGGCCAATCCTTTCAGCGAGTCTTTCACTATCGTCAGATCAGCATAGATCTATGGTACTCGCTAACTCGCTATGGGAAGTTGCACGTTGTTTAGGTATAGCGAGTTAGCAACCTAGCGACACATGGATTGTGGGTCCGTTTCCGTCTTATGGGCCGCAGGGTGAACAGGTGGTGGCTAAGCTAGCAGATCGGTTGGTGCCCGCTTCCCCGCATTCTGAGCTTTGTCAGACCTTCTGACAATACGGGGAAGTGCCTTGTTGACACGCGTCCAGGTGATGTCACAGTGGATGGTTGCTGAGGTCCAGAAAGTACAAGTTATGAGCACCGTCGGATCTTCACAGATCAAAGGTTGGCGCATTCCTGCATTATCAAAGTGCGAAGAAGTTATAAAATGCGAGAAAACGGGTGGAAGGCACGTGTCCCAGATGACGTCATTAGCCCGCAGCTAGATACTAGATAAGCCCTCGTCGTTCAATGTAATCTGATCCACGGTTGGCGTTATGTCACTATGGAAAGTTGCACATTGTTTTGCCATAGCGACATAACGCCTTGTCGTCACGTGTCCCTGTGGGGCCTGTCTCTTTGGGGTCACCAGGTATGGTACGGTTGCTGAGTCAGAAGCCAAATGGTTCATGGGCCCAAAAGTTTTAAGGGCATAGCGCAGTATTATGGCGAGTCCTCACAATCATCAGATCAATTCAAATCTACAGTGGGCGCTATCTCGCTATGGGAAAATGCTCGGAGGATATCCATAGCGACATAGCGCCTCGGTGACACGTGTCTTTGCGGGCCCGGCCAAGGTTGACAGTTAAGGGTTGACGGTTATGTTGTAGGCCGTCACGGTCAGGATTTAAAAGGATGGCGCAATTAGTTAGAAAAGCATGGTCAACTCAGGAGTACCCCACGAGACGGCATGAAGATAAAAGGCTATTGGTCCACGTGGCTCGTCCTGGTGCCAAGGATAGGTTGACTAGGTTGACCTTGCTGATTCATGAGACAGGAACAGGGGAAATCAAGAGTTTTACACGAATCTAATCTTCATGATCGATTCCAGCTACCAGAAGTGAATGCGAAACATACAGGAACACTCTACCACCCCGACCTATCTATCTACCTGGCCAGAGCGATTTAATGGTGTCGTTTCTGTCTTCTCGAGGCACTGTTCCGAATCATTGCGTCTAGATCCGCCAAAAGATCAAATTTTCTTCAAATCCCCATGATTGTTCTCTGCAGGACTTAATGGCAGGTAGCTGAGAAGTCACTTCGGCTGGAAAAAATCTCAGTTATGCCTGAACTATAAAGGCATTTTTTTTGTAAGTTTTGTGCAGGTCGATCATTCTTTGTTGTTCTCTACTATTGCTCTACAATTCGCAGTGTAAATTCCCCTATGCCTCTAAACTGTATGATTCTCTACTTTATCTCCTTCAGCCATTGGTATGAAAGTGCAAGAACTCTTTGCCTTCGCCATTGTTTTGTGGAAGTCTGTAATCTGCATGACCGTATCTCTTATGGCCTGTGAATGATATATAAGTGAATCTTCTCCTTCCTTGTGTCATTCATCTTGGTATTCTGATGTGCATGTGATTATTAGATTAAAGCAAGTCTGAATGTGTATATCCTTAGTTTCATTCTGGTTCAATAGTGCATATATGGGCAGAGATTGGTCTAAACACTCTATTTTGGTGCATCACCTCTTTAGATTAGATTAGGTAGATTTGCTTTCATGCTCTCCTTCTCCCTTTTCCTCTCCAAGAGTAGTTAGGTGCATCCTAATAGTAAGAGGAAGCTGGCCTTCTCCGGGACTCAACCTCACAGTTCAAGTCCCACAGCTTGGAGGTTGTTTCCATGTTTCACTAGGTTGTCCTCATGCATAGGCTCTGGACAAGGGTGCAAACCTAAGTGACAACAACACTGCCAACATTATAAAGGTCTATGAGGAATAAATATTATAGTGTGGGAGCCTATTAATTCTGAAGCTGGGCAATTTTATCCTATTTCTATAAAGAAGCAAATGTCTATTTAGGCAATTGAACCCAAAGTAATAAGACTTGACATTATGTGCCATAAATATTAAATTGTGTGGCCAGGGATTTGATATTGTTACAGCGCACAATATTATGAATACCCATCTCACTAATGTTCTGTGATAATTATTTTAAGGTTGGGCTGGCTACATCTCTCCAATGTGATGAATGTTTTGGGGCACAACTATCACTTGTTCAGCAGAATTTCCTTCATATTTCCAAAGCTTCTTAATCATAAGCAAATCATTTCAACCCCATGAGCTAGGTGATTCTATGACCAGGCTGAAGATTTACAGATTCCATCCTTGTATTGCTGAAAATTCAAGACATGAGTTACCGTGAGCCTCTCCTTACTGTACAGGAAGGTGACAGAAATTTGGGACAGGAGTAATAATTGAATTATCTGGTTGGAATCCTCAAATCAAAGCACCGTATCAAGCATCCTCGGTATGTGTCTGAGATAGACAAGTTCACAGACTGTTATGGGCACATATTGAAGTGACTTTGGGAACCAGTAAACTTCCTGAGGATCTTTTCCTTCACATCTGGGCAACTATATTCACCTTTGGTGTTAGGATAAAGCAAATGGTTATTGAACACCATTCTGGGATTTGTACAGTCTATTTCATAAATCGCCATTGATGGTAAAATAAGGTCAGGTCTCTATAACATTTCATTGATGTAGAATCATTCAGATTGATAATAGATTTATGAAGACATAATTTATGTCTCACACGAGCGACAGTTTCATTTCAAACTGAACTTCTATGCTCCATATGTAGCTGCAATACTGCCAATAGGAATGTTAGATATTGATTATAAACTGAAGGGATACTATCATTATTCATTTCTGAATCCTTCATGAGGACTTTGCAAATCTGAAACCACCATTACAATTTCATGACAAGTATTTGACAAATTGTTCAGAGGAATTTAGAGTTAATTACTGAATGTTACTTCAGACAACTGTTTGCACAAATGCCTTTTTGTGAACCTGTGAAATGTTTCATGAGATCAGTATTAAGAAAACAGAGAGGGATATTAGCTGAACTAGCACTTCTTACAACATGATCACAGATCTCTGATCTTTAACAAATGGGTGTTCCCTATTTTTTGAGTGCATTCTAGTTCACTCCTTTCTTGTTTATTGGTAACTGACATCATGCCCTGTGCCTTTCCTACTTAGGATTGCATGTTCTCAATCATTCTTTCTAGCCATGTAACAGTAAAAAGAATGTTAGCATTGGGTGGCGTCTTGATAAAATTTTATGCCAATAGTGCTGATAGACTAAGGAGGCCTTGTGGCATGACTAGAAGAGTTATCACACCAACAATACTCTTCTAACAAAATCACAAGATCAAGAGACAGCTTGCTCATGACTACATATAGATTCATCGTGCAGAAAGAAGGTAAGCAAATCTTTGATGCAGATTCACATCCCACTGTATGAGTAGGCTACTACAAGAAGTCGGGGAGTGACTTTTCTGTCCCCAGATGTGAGTTAAGAAAAGGTTCTATAATTCATCATAAATAGCATACATTGGAAGAATCTGATTTCTGCCAAGGGAGTCAAGAGGCCAAACCTACTACCAAAAACTTGATATGCATCAACATACCATCCGAAGTGTGAACCAAGGCAAAGATATCCATGTCAGTTGATAATGTCATTCCACCTCCTATTCCAATTGGGATGCAATAGTCTAAGGCCTGTCACCCTCAAGCAGATTAGATGGTTTTTTTCAGTCAGCCCTCAGGTACAACAATTGTGGTGTCTATGAGGCCAAGCTTCAAAGTAATGCATCACACTAGGTAACATGAGATGAGAGAAGCTAGAGGTGACCCTTGTTAAGTTAGTGTCTCTAATAAATCATTGACATTTTAATGTTTATGAACAGATGTGATGAAGATTGAAAGGTCACAGCAACTTTTCATGCAACTTTTTATGGATACCTAGTATAGCAGCACATCAGAAGCAAAACAACTAGATGTTGTCAAGACTCAAGATACATAAATGTTTACAAATCACAGGGGCACATATCAAGTGAAGCTTCTAATTGATCTAACCCCCATCATACAGGCCACAAAGAAGTGCTTAGTTCTTGAGGATTCAAAATTAAAATCAGAAGCTAATCTAGATGGGCCACAATTGATCAGGTGCCTCACCTTGTGGTAGCCTGATTGTACTTTCCCAATAAAAGGAAGGAATGTGAAAGCTTTGTAAGACCATGGGGCCTTCAGGAAAAATTGTCCTAAGGTACCCTCTGGTGTGTTAATACAATTGACATCTAACAGACTTTCATCAAATCCAAGGAGGGCTTCTTCAAGTGGCTGATCATGTTATTTGGTTTGACCAATATGCCAACCATATTCATGCAGATGATGAATGATGTCCTCCAGCAATTCACAAATACTTTTCCTCATCTATAGAAAGATATGGACGAAGCACCTGTAGCATGTTCAACGGGTTCTTCTGACTTTGTGCAAACATTAGCTCTACAAAAATATTGAGAAGTACTCCTTTTACATGGAGAGGAACCAGTATTGTTGCACAATGTACATATGACCAAAAGAGGATCTAGGTCTTTAGAGACTAACCAGCTCCAAAGATTCTCACAGAATCTCAGACGCTTCTAAAGCTTAGCGAACTTTTGTTGCAGGTTCATGCATGAGATCTCTCACATTGCATGGCCTCTGAACCAGATAAAAGAAGGGAGTCCAAGGCAAAAGTGTGTTTCAACAAACACACAATTACAAAAAATTTCCAACCAGTGAAGAGGCTCTCATTAGCATTGAGATCGTTTTGCCAGATCAGTTACAGACTTTTGAGATTGAGATATATGAATCAATTATGCATTTGAAGTCCCACTCAAAGTGAGCACCTAGTCCCCTATCATGTAGGACCTCCTTCGACAATAGCAACATTCAGTTTTCCCTACACAAAGGTTAATTTGGAACAATATACATATATATAAAGAAAAAATTAAAGATAAATACAAAATTGTAAAATTGAATACATTAGGCAACCTGATACTTCATCATTGATCAAAGCCAAATGCCAAAATGGTAGTGATATTAAATGTCAATTGATAGTTAACATTAAATATTTATCTTTATAAATTAACATTTAAGATTGATAATTTAGTTGTCTTAGTTTTTTTTATTCTGGACTCCACTCCCAAACCCCCGTATTATAATCAAATTTCTTCTTTGACAAGATATCCCAATAACTAGTGGGGTTTTGGGAGCGGAGACCCTAATGGGTTTAAGGGGCAGCTATGATAAGTTGCCCAACATGTTAGATGTGAGAAAACCCAATGATAGAGAAGGTTTGAGGAGTTGTGCCCTCAAAAGAAATTTTTTTTTGAGAAAATGACAAAAGAGAGTGCAAAGAGAAAAATTATGCTTTTATAAGGACTTTAGGAGTTTTGAATGCAAAAAAAATCAAAATATGTTATTGTTTTTAACCTTTTGGCTTTCAGCACCTTTGGGTACCCTAGGTACGCTCAGGCCATACCCTAGGTATACCCAAACATGTTAAGTTTGTAGTTACTATAAGATTGATATGATCATGAGATTCATTATTAATGGTAAATCGTCATATTATATATATATATATATGGTTATTTATATTATTAATATACTAACTAATGATGATTAACTATAGAGACGTGTCTCTTCATGAGATATGTCTCCTCTCATATTTATGAGTCCTCAAATCTGCATTTGGAACATATCATTAACAATGGAATATAATTATATTTGCAGAAACCAATCCATGTTATTTAACATGGTATCAGAGCCTAGTTGCAAATGTAAAATAAGGAATAAAAGATGATAACACTCTATAAGTGTTATAATCTCATGTGTCTTTGTTCTTACAGCGAAAGGATTTTGACATGTGTAGAAGTTCATAGGATGAAGATTTGTATCTAGCATAAATGAGTTCCTGAGATTAGTGGTCGTCTCATTCATATATTTCATCGGGGACCAGAGTGATGTAGCTACTATTATTTGAGCGCGAAAATGTCTTATTGAACAGTGTGTTCATTTTCTTTTGAGTCACGAGGTCTCCAAAGAAATCAAACAAACTCCCCAATAGTTTTTTACGAATGTGTTCCAGATAATCATAGATCCCTGAACTCTGAGAGGAAGTATAGAAAAGCATCGAGCAGTATGTTCTCACCAAAGATGGTGAAGCCTGTGATCTACAGGCTATTAATGATATTTGATCCTTGAATTTGATTGACATGTCCAAATAGAAAAAGGTGGTTTCATGTTCATCTTAGGTCGTCAAATACTTAGATCTGACAATGAGTGTAACATCAAGTTATTCTACAACTACAAATCAGCTGAATTTAATATTCTAATTATCTGATGAGATATATCTAAACTAATACTGAAGTTAATCTAAAAATTCTAAATCTATTTTAATTACTGAATATCAAATTTATTCTAATGTTTGAGAATACTAAATTTTAACCCTAATCTAAATTATAGTGAGAAAAACTGCATCTAATATACTTAAAAGAATCAATTTATGATACATCTAATTACAGGAAAAGAATCTTTCAGTTATATACGTATATTGCATAAAAGAAATAAAGAAACAAAGATACGTACTGATTTACTTGTAAGACTTTTCCAATTAATTGACCAAGCTCTGACTTTGGTGAGAGGAGAAGCATTAACGTAGGCTTAACCTCCCAACCGCGGACCTTTTTACTTATCCCCACAAGTTCTAAATAAATAGAACGGCCCTCCCTACCCTGAGGTCAGGCTTGGGATGTTCATCGATCTAGTCATCGGAGTACTCAGGGGGGTTGAGGTCCCCAACAACTATTCGATTGAATAGCTTAAGTATCAGGACAACAACGCGATCATTTTGTTGTGGCATGTTTGCCCTTTATCGCCCTGGCCAGGGATTTCAGAGGTGGGTCTTTATAACCCGATCTCCACCACTCAGCTTGACAATAAATTTTCAAAGTGGATTTACATGAGCTTATCAGATTATTTTGAATATTATCAATTAATGATATCTTCCTTGTTTTTTTCTTGTGTCAGATTCGTCTACACCTCACACCATCAACAGATCTTTAGATCGGTGATTCCTCGGTGCCTGAATCCGTTACATCTTATACTTATTTAAGATTCTGCCTTCTCAGAATTTCTTTGGTACTCAGACTTGATCTTTATTACTGATTTTTGGTTGATTGAGACAGAATAGTTCATGACACAATCTACAGATTTATGATACGGGCTGATATTGGTATAGTTTTATAATCAAAAGTATTGTTGAAATGAAGTGGTAATATCAAACAAAATAAGATAAGTTCAAAAGTCTTATTACTTCCCATATCTATACTATCACCAGCATCAGTTACTTTTATTGCTAAACAATGTGTACAGGCTCTGTTGGTATTCTACTAAAATGATAAGTACAAATGTAACATCAAGACTCAATCTGTGCACACAACTCCTTCACTCTGTTTCAACTCGACTCAGAAAAGAAGACAGAAAAGATGGAAAAAATGTGACCAAAGGAATTGAAATCGTTTTGAGTACACCCTTACTTGTCTACAATATTTTGTGCGCTTGTTGGGTGAATCCTTCAATATACGCTGAATTCTATCGCTCAGATATGTGCAAGAATGGCTTCACATATGCTCAGATGTATGGTTTTGTGGCCAAGCAGAATAAGATTGCAGGCGAGGTATGGTCGAGCAGAATGGTCGATGAATCTTTTAAGGAAATCTTGAAACGGATATCACACAGCAGAAAAACTTTCAAGGATAGCAAACTCGAGTTATTGGATGACAAATCTGTGAGACCATGGCCGAAAATATGAATAGACAAAAATGTTGATATCTCCATACGAAAACGACAAAGGCAGTATATAAAAGATATTGATCGGCTTTACAACTTTTGCCGTTACAAGATTATAATGCGATTTGAAATTCCATCGATTGGAAATATGAATTGATGGAACAAAGATGGAAAAAGTTTTATTAATATAATTTAATGTTATATTATTATTTTGGTTAAGTTATAATTAAGTAAATACAAGGTGACATTATTGTATTATAGATCTTAATATAATAGTGCCACTTTGCAAATATTTAATTGTGATTTTAATCAAAGTAATGATATAATATTAAATTATATTACTATTTAACAAATAGAGGTAAGAATTTTTTATTTAATTTTAAAATCTTATATTATTTTTAGCTCATGTAACCTTCCACTTTGAAATTTGTTGTCAAGCTTTAACAATCTTGACATGGTGACTTTTGATCAAACCTGATATTCCTGATAACTAGGTCATATGATCATCCCATTTCCGTATGACCTCATTTCGTAATGCTTCCCCTCTTTCTCGAGTCTTTATCCTACAACCTTCAAAACAATCATTCTCGCCAAAAACATCAATTTCACAATTCATAATTTGTTTAATAATATTGTTGGGAATTTCATCATAAATAATAACTGATTGAACAATGGCTAGAAACTATTTTCATGAACACAACGGCTAGAAACTATATTCACTTCACATGAACACAACGGCTAGAAACTATATTCACTTCACATGAACACAACGGTTAAAACTATTTAGTACTTTAAATCGATGCAACGCCTTAAGTTAACTGCTTCAATTCACATGAACATGAATAAGTTAAACAACGGCTATAACTACCATGATGGAACAATGACTAACTTCACTTGAACATGAAAATTTATTTTGGTTCAACGGCTATTTTTAACTAAAGAGAAATTAGGGCAAAATTTGGGATGTAACAATGAGCGTGTGACAGACATGCTAGAGAAATGGGTGCAACAGGAATCTATGTGCTCTTAACAGAAATTGGTTGGTTTGTTTGGACTGTAATCAATATTGTTGGGAATGAGATCACTGCTTCTTTTTTTATTGCTGCCATCCGAGAGCACATCATCTTTCACTACCTCTTTTTCTGATAGAACAGGCAGGTATGGTTGCATCGATTCACACAAAGCAAGTTGTAGACAAGAGCCAAGAAAAAAAAGAAACAGGTGATAGCAGTAGGCGTTGTGTCTCTTCTATCCAAGATAAAATTGATGACAATATCTCTCACATAAACTTCAATATTAGACTCTCCTTCGCAACTCCAATGAAGGGACAAAAATCTAGACAACAAATCCTCAGGTTTTGTTGGGCGGTATAGAGAAAGCTACTCATTTCTTCTCTTAATAATATCTTCATCAAACAAGTGAATGCAATGTATTGCCTGCCTCAATCACCTCTTAGAACTGACGATGAAGAGTCGATTGACCTTCCAGGCGAGTGAGGAGGTGTTGCACAATTAAAGAAGTAGCAGTCTCAAAGGCCTCCACTGCCTAAGATGAAAGAGCCACGATAGTTGCTTTCTCACTTGTTTGTGCTGATGTGGTCTTCAAAACTAATGGTTTTACAAGTCAAGATTGCATGTGCTCGTATATGGATAAAGGAGATCTTTCGGTTATTCTTTGTACGCTCCTACGAGGGCAATGAGCTCCATGGATCTCAACAAATTGTCACTAGAAAGAGTTTGGCCAATATTTTGCTTGATTTGGCTGATTGGATATTGGAGTCATAGTGTATACCGCGTGCAAGGCATAATGATAGGAGCGACATTATTTTAATATGATTGAACAACATCATGATTCTATGGTGTAGAAAACAACTAAATAAATAAGCAGATATTTAAAGGATGGATTAGAACAATGACCAATAAAGGACAACGTATTGGACTAACACATTCACACATGCAACAAAAGACATGTTGGCAGCATTGAGAGGTAAACAAGTCATAATTCTCATTAGAAGGCCCATGGATTCCACTTGCCTTGCAGCACATCCAAGTGGATACCACAATATAGAAGACACGAAAGAGGTAAGTATGAAAACCATGGATGTTAGAAGGCATCACCCACTAAGAAGTGTAAGTATATTTTAGTGTTACGCATTAAGTTATATATATATATGGACGATGAATTAATTAAGTATAAGAAAAAATAAAAAATCAATGTAATTATATATATGGATGATAACAACTAGAATAGAATTAATTCATTATGAATTAATTATGGAACCAAATTTATAATGTTCTTATAATTAAATTAAATAATAATAGTTATTGAGAATAATTATTAAAAGTGATTTTTATTATTATAAGAGCTATGCAACTTGATCTTTTCCTTCGAGAAAGTTATTGCAGGAAGAGGGAGCTCGCTATTTTATTAAAGACAACCTTGAAAGAGAGGAAGCATATAGAGGATATGATTCAATCAACCTTTGGTGATCTTGATCATATTAATTCAAAGGGAGTAAGTCACGTTGTGATAGATTCACTAATGATACAAATTTGGAATACACTGATTGCAAGATGTGAGTAATATAGGTTTAATCAAAAGTTCAAACAAATACCTTTGCATGAACAAAGGAAATTTGAGTTGTTGTGAGACATTAATGAAGTTATTAAGAATTCACTTGAAAAATCTACGAGTCTCTCTTTCATTAAGGAAACTTGACATATGAGTTGTGGATTCATACATGTGGCACAATCATACTCAATCAAGATATTGGCGTATTGTGGACGAGTTTGAGAAAATGGAAGGACATGTTCGCTTCTACTATTAAGCTAAATGAATGTTTGGACCTCCAATGGATGAAAAGAGCAAGTTGGAACTTAGAAAGGAATTGTCATAGTTGATACAAAATTGTTGAACAATATAAGAATGAGGGGAAATTTTACATTGTGGGAGGAAATGGTCAATGTTCCATTCCCACTTGAACCTCCTTTAGAGGGGAGATGTTCCATTCTCAAATAATTTAAGAACACAATTTTGAATCTTCATGCACAAATAAGTATTCTTATTTTTTACATTTATCTCACTCTTATTTGTAATTTTATACATACTATAAAGGTTATTTGCCTTGATCTTTTCTTTTATGTTTGAGGATGTTCTTACAGGAAAAGAAAGTTGGTACTTTACACATGCTAACAAATATTGTGCAGACTCAATCTAATGATAGTAGCTCCAAAGACCCTGATGATTAAGATGGATAAAATGAGGCTCTTGAAGCAAACATCTTTGATGATTGAGATTATGAGATTCTTCTACATTAAGAGGGAGTATGACACTTCTTCTAAGGCAACGCAAGAGCTTAGAAGATTGATACTCGGAGGAAGTCTAGAAATACATGTGGGCGACTGCATGATGTTGATGGGCCTACTCCTATGTATATCATGAGGAGGTGATTACTTATCACCAAAAAATTAGAAAATTGATATCAGATACAAGATGAGTTCGACAGGCATCCTTGGGTGAAAAGAGTTTCTAAGGAAGTAACTAGAGGACTTGACTTCCCAGGATCAATGTTCAGAGGGAGAAATTTTGAGATGCAATCCTTTGTGGATGATATCTTCTCTATGAGGAGAAGTTCTAAGAGAAATTCTTTGTAATGCGCTCTCCTCTATGAGAGAGAAGTTTGAGGTGAAAACTCTTGTTCCACCCTCTAGTAGCAGCTATGGTGGGTCCACCCTCTGACTTGGTCCATGGTGGATATCATGTGAGCTACTACATGATGTTGTTGTGATTATGTCATGAATGGTGACGATTTTTCATTGATGTATATGTCTAGAGGGGAGCTATTGAAAGGCGACGATCTTATCAATAGATGGACTTGTTATCATAATAGACTACATTAAGTTGTTGTCCCAGAGTGCCAGAAGTTATGATAAGGAACAGAAGCTAATTATTGAAAGGTGGCGATCTTATCAATAGTAGATCTATCTCCTAACACCAAAATGTGTTGGAGCAAGTGTTAGCATGGTTCTTTGGGTCGGATTTTTCCGAACACCATGAAATTAAATTGTTATGGTTCTTCGGGCGAGATCTTGCCGGACACCATAACATAAATTTATCATAGACCACACTTACAGTGGTGTTTAAACTTATATTTAAGTTATAGAAATTGCTTTCCCTCTTTGCTAAAGAAGTGTTGAGAAATTTAGCCTCATTGTGAATCGAAGCCAATTCCATATGTGTGTGTGTGTGTGTGTGTGTGTGGATTTATGTTAATATCCTTAAATATGTCATTCTAGGAATATCATACTGAGATGATATCTCTTCATATACTCAAGAACATAATATGTTCTATATCAATCCTTCGTAACTAAGAGAGTGTTAAGATTGCAGTTACTATCAAATTGATATGATCACGAGACTCATTGCTAATGGTTAATCGTCATAAGATTAATATTCTTTTACATATATACATATATATATAATGCATATGGTTATTTATATTATTAATATACTAACTAATGATGATTAACTATAGAGACCTCATATTTATGAGTCCTCAAATCTACATTTGGAACATATCGCTAACAATGGCAATATAATTACATTTGCAGAAACCGATCCATGTTATTTAACATACCTCTTTGCAAACCCGTACCTAGACATACCTAATACCAGTTTGGAAGCCGTTAAGGGTGAACCTAGTAACTTAGTTTTTAGGTGAAAATATGTATTGAACTCTAATTTTGTTTTAGATATGACAAAAAGTAGTAATAATATGAAGAATATTCTTAAAAACTTGTGTTTTAAATGATCGATAAATTTGCTAAGTCTTGAGTTTTTAAATTTTTTGTACAAATCAAATTATTGTCGAGCGGGAATTTTTAACCTATGGTTTCAACCTAAGTCACAAGATTCGCCGAATTTCATCCATGAAGTTTGAATTTCAGCAAATTTTTACCCTTTCCAAACTTCATGCGAATTTGATGATATTTAACATAATATTGTTATTTATAATAAGATTATTTTATTTTAAAATACTATAAAGTTATTTAGTTTAATTATTTTGACAATTTTGTGGATATATTATTTATATTTTAAAATAGATAAATATATATAAGTTCAATTTATCTCGAATTTTTTTCCATATTTTTACTCTTGCCGAATTTCATCCAAATTTTATGATCAATGAACTCGAATTCAAATTCAACCCTTGTGATTTAGGAACTTTCAACCATTTGTTGATATAGGCCTAGCAAATTTTTGTGTTGGGTGAGGCCTTATCCATGCAAAACAAGAATTGGATACAAATGCCAAATTTGTCAAACACATTTGATACATAGGTTCACAAGAGTTTACAGTGAACCAATGAAAAATAAAAGTGACATCACAATTAGAATTGTGTGCCACATCAATTCTAGATTGGAGACAAAGTATGTTTGCATTTTTAGAAAGAGTGGCTCAAAGGTCAAAAAAAGAAACTCAACCTTTTCTCTAAGGACCTTATACCATTGTCACAAAAGAGAGCAATGCATTTGAACTCAGTTTGCCACCCTACCTAGGGTTGCAGTCAGTATTTTATGTAGAATCACTTTGCCCATATCCCACCACTCTTGGACATATTAAATCCTGGTACAAAGCTGCCAAACACAGAGTTAAACTCTAATTGTGTTATTCTAGTGAATATTCATCATACCACTGATACAATAGTCAAAGAAATAAAGAATCGACAAATTCCTTTCTAAAGGGCGTATAAGGCAGGAGAAATTTTGCATCAAAAAAATTGTCTACCAGAAATCGAATTCAGCAAATAACCCCTCATTTTCTACAAAAAGTAGAAGCAATGAGGCCTACTTCTTGTCAAGGAGCGACAAATGATCCAAGTAATTTCGGTCATCAAAATGGCAGTTCTGACACATTTAAGAAAATATTCAGAAATCTAAATTTTCAGTGTTTCTATGTTTCCTTATTTTGCATTTTTTGAAGCCTTGAAATGCGTCTCAGAGACAGAGACATCGCCATAACCAGGAATGTGTCATGTCATGGTTTGAAAGAAGGTTTCAAGGGAAGACAAAACAATTTGTATTGTAATAAGAAACAAAGAACCAGCTCTTGTGCAATTAACTAAAATAAAAATGGTGATTAATGGAATGCTTGGAAAAACACTGAGAGTTAGAAAACAAGAGCACAAATTGGAGATGTCTGATGGACTTTCTCCCATCCTTTTGGTAATCAAAGATGAGGAAGCTAAAAGTTTCTCATTAGGATGTAATAGTATATAAATGACACGTAATACAAGACACCCATTAAGGTATATGAAACGCATATTCTCATTAATGGTTTCATGAAAAGCATCATTATGGCCTCTAACTCCCAATCATACTCATGGGAGGCATCTGCTAGGTGCTTCCCAGAAGCCCAGTGAGACCAGCTTGCAAGCAGGCTAAACATCCCACAAATCTATAGTTTCTACTTTCTTGCTCCCTAGTGCCATCATCTGTCCATATCGGGTAACTACATAATACCAACTGTGAGACAGTTCATATCTTGTCCTATTAGGAGCCAGCAACATATGATATTACTTGCAAACGAATGAAATCTTACATAATAATATCCCCCAAATAAATATAGGAAAATCACATTGAGAACCACAACTCTCAATGTGATTTTCCCATATGTGATTTTCCTGAATTTATCATGTAGCTTATTACAATGATTGTTACAATTCCCACATGTAACTTATTCTGAATAACAACATTGTATCTAATACAAACAAACATGGTGAACTGATTGTTTAATCTACTCTGACTTTAGTTACTTTTCTGTTCTGAATCATATATCCAATAATAAAAACAAGCAAAGTTCCATGCTTCACAACAGGGATGTGCATTTACCTTTACAGATCTCCATTTTGATCCAGGCCATCTCACAGGATTAGCATCACTTATTTCAGTGATCGTACCAGTGTACCTATCGATTAGAAACTTGCTTTTAAGGTGATTTGGCATGTAACAACTGAATGCAAGCATTATAAATTATTTACATGAAAGAATTATAATGGCATAGAATTGGACAAGAATCTAACGGTACCTTTTCTCAGTTGCATCTTCGGTTTCAAATTTCATTTTGAATCGCATTCCAGTACACAATGGATAGTTGAAACTCTTAACATACTTGGGATAAGGAATCACAAATTCTGCTGGATTTCTCCTACAAAAACCAAAACATGCAATATTGAGAAATACAAAGAAAAAGTATCCAGTTTCCACAAATGTATTATGCTCTATTTGTATGTGACTCCATGGAAACTTTATCATCTAACCATTATAAAGATCACCAATAATCTTGAATTTTGAATTACAATGAGTTTCATAATTTGAAGTGAAAGAAACGCAACATCACATTAAATCCATCCATCCAAGGACATAGTTATAATATTGGTGCAAATTTGAGAAACATCTTAAACATAAGGACAAATAATGCTCTTTGCCATAATCAATGTGTGTCTATCTGCAAGAAAGACATAATAGTGTTCCAGTGGCTAGACATAAGACGCTTCAAAACTAAAGAAAATGTAAATATATTATATTATGTTGCATTTTGTCTTTTAATCTTTAGATATTTCCTTTTTAACCGTGGCATTGGGTATTGTTCTCTCAACTAATCAATTACCATATCAAATATTTTCAACTTCATATACCAAGAGTTGAGTTTCTTGATACAGTTTAGATCTGTAAGCTTTATCCCTATTCCTATATCTATTTATGTAGTTCAAGAAATAGAAAAGAGAAGGAATAGTAATCAGAAAGCATGGTCCTGTCAAGCTGTTGGAGAAACTGTAAAGAAGATAATACTAATTCCATAGGAAGATTAACTTCCATCGCTCACTTTAAAATTTTAAATGCAGCTTCCATTATTATCTGCAAGCTATAAATGTATTCGAGTGCTGTACAAAGAGAACAGCTCAATTTTGTATCAAAACCATATTCATGGAATGGAATGGAACTGAAAGACATGTTTTGGAAACAGTTCAAGTCACCAAGATGTAACAACAAACCAAGAAAGGTTGCTTGGACTTCAAAACACTCCACTAGTCACTGATAACATAAAACATCTTACAAGCTCTGAAATCAATGGAAAAGGAAAGCAATCACACTTCCACCATAAGTGAAGTTAAAAATGCTTAAAGCAATAATAAATGAAAAAAAATTAGTAATTAGGGCGGGTATTGAAAATCATAGAAAGTGATTTCTCTTTCTCAGAAGACTGTTACAAAGTGAATACTGTTGTCCTGCAATGTTTCTCGCCACTACCCTGCATGTCGAAAAGGATAAAAACATTATAGAGGTGCTGTGTATAAGCACCTTGAAGCTGTAATGTGGAATATAGATGAGGAACTCACCATCCCCAAGGCCAAACACAACATTATGCTCATAACTAGGGGGGAAACAGTCCCAAGGTTACCGGTACTCATCATTGAGGACTATGAACTCTTCAATGCCAGGATACCAATTATCAGGAGAATGTAGAGTTTCTTCGCAATTGCTGCCAAACAATAAAGTGGAGGGGGGTAACTGACACGAGAATTACATGAAGGAAGACAGAGTGGACATGAGAAATGAAGATGAAAAACCAGAGATACTTGGAAAGAGAAACACCCCAGATGGTGATGGTGTGATTCACGGTCCAGGAATGTCAGCCCAAGGAGAAACAGATGCAAGATGCGAAAGAAAGGAAAAAGAATCAAAGAGTAAGGTCGGTAAGCTGGCTTGGAGTTTTGGTTTTTTAGTTTTATGGTTTTATAGGCTTATACATATGATAATTCAACCTTCAAATATGCCATTATTAGGTGGTCTTTAGAAACAGACAGAAAGTTTTAAGAATGGCTTATGAGACCCCAATTTGTAAACATAAATAGTGTAAGTAGACATATGGCACAAGGATTTTGTAGTAAGATACTCGTGCAGTGGATAAATGTATAGTCTGTAAGTAGTTCGCTACAAACTACGAAAGAAGCTACAGTATATCACGCGAAGATAGAAGCTTGGAATTGTAAGCATTTTATTACTAACAAAAAAGTTATATCTTAGAAATATAAACCCAATCTCTTGTGGAATCAGTCATTGCTTTTCAGTAGTAGAATTCTATGCTTAATTTATTAGCAGGTCATAAGGAGAATAATTTAGAAAGAAAAAGCTAATTTAACCAGTGGATTCAACCATGGAGGAAACTCCGTAATTAAGCACACTCAAGCTTGAGTAGTACTGGGATGGGTGACCTCTCAGGAAGTCTCAGTGCTTCACCTCTGTGAGCATCACCTAGATCCAATGAGTGCTAAGTGTTCCATTTATTCTCATGGGAGATGGATTTGTGTGTGAATCACTACTTATGATACATGGGTCAATGAGTTTGACTCAAAACTACATAGTTAAATCCTGATAGCAATATCATAATTTGACTTGCTATGGAAAATATCACCTACTTATCAATTGATGATCTTAAGGGGCTTTCTAATGAATGGTTCATAAGGCACAACACTTGGTGAAGGTTTTGCAAATGGGGTTACAAGCAGAGTGGGTTTTGATGGAGCCCAAAATTATAGTCTCCATTTTTTGATCTTGAAGAATGAACAAATATGAATATGGAGAAAGAAGGGGTTCGGATATTTATGTTCATATGCAGGGTTCGTTGGACAGAGATAGTTGAATGACAAATTGTTACTGATTTCATATATCCTTGCAGTGAATGTCTACTTAACATACCTGGGCTTAATCATGGAGCAATATACGTGTCCATCAACAATGAATTGAAGCACTACTGCAGCATAACCATGTGTCATAAAAAGTTATTCATTCTAATCTTGTATAAAGAGTTAGTATGTTTTATTGATTTTCTCATGTCGCTTAGTATTCTGGTAGTTGTGAATTTTACAAAAAGCTGGAAGTCCAAAAAAGAACATCATTAATTATGCTTGAAGCCTTCATAGGTTCTAAGTTGCAGATTCTGTAGATGGTGTTAGCAGAATATAAATCGATATTATATGGAAATATACGTCCTTCAAATGCCATTTGTCACAGAAACATCAGATGACAATTGGCCAGCATTTGCCAAGGAGCTGGCTGTATCAGTCAATTGTGCCAAGTGAAATATTTTATGTTGAAGCATCTGCCATCACTGCTAGCAGATACAGCTGTACATACTGGTCTATGTATCCTCAGTCAAGCCCCTTTTTGAAGCAATGATATGGAGTTTTGAAAACTACAGATATGCAAACATCAGAATGAAAGGCCTTTGATCAATTATACATCAGTTGATGGAATAAAAGAAACACCATTAAAAGGATATTAGAAAGGGGAAATAAATACTTCAGTAATATAGAGCATTTCGAAAAGATTAAAAGCATCAGGTATGTGTAATGACAAACACAAGCAATCACTGGAGACCCATCAATATATACTTTCTATAGTACACAGAGTCAAATTAAGAATTGGTATTGTAATTTTGTGATTATTTAATTGAGACTGGAGGATGCACTGTTGTACTTCTTTCTATCCATCCAAGCACTGCTACAGCAAAGGGATTATTATTCAAAGAGATTCCAAACAGAGCCTTCTTTTCATCCACGTCTAAAGAGAGTGACCACGGCGAAGACAACGTGACTATAAGGCATGAAGACTTGAGGAATCAAGCTGTCACAAAGAGTATTTGAATATATTTCTCAGGGGCGAGATTGAGAAAAGACATAAATTTATCGATGAAGCATGGAGTAGATCATTTTCGAAACCCAACCTGGAAACAAATATTGAAGAAGAGCGTGAGTTCCGGTTGCTGAAAAGTGATTGCCCAAGAGATTTTGCCGCCCATATTTTGTAGAAGCCGGAGTATTATTGAGTATTAGCTAATGTTTGATGAGTAATATCTAACGCTTCTATGTATTTGTTGCAGGTTTAATGAACCCATGCCGACGAGGAGGTTGGATGCTACAGATCATGATCTATAAAGTGCGAGAAACGAAGGGGTCGACACATCAATGAATGCAGAATGCACAAGGAGACTTCCGCGACAATGAAGGAAATTACATTCGATTTTGTGCAAACACCAAGGAAGTTCGAACACATATCTCATGAACCGGTGGAATACGCATTCAAGCGGTGGACACAAAAGTTATGGATTAACGTCAATGAAGGATATAAGGCACAGGAATCATTAATCTACCAGTTATATTTTGATATAATTAAAATCATATTAAGTATTTAATATTGGTTGGTTATTTGTTATAGAAGTGTGCAATGTTTGAAAAGCCAACCGATGCCCTTAGGTGCTCTATAAATATGAGATGTAAAACATAATAGATATAATTCATATTCAAATTAAATTTTTGCATGTCTTATGCACTTGATATATTATATTCCTTCATTGGTAAATGAATGAATTTTTGAACTAAACTCATGGATTTTGGATTACTAAGCAATTTATATGCGATTCCGGAATTGAAGTGCATTGGATGGATCATCTGTAAGGAGTGTCTCCAGTGCAATTTTATTTCTGGCATGAGCAATAAGAAATATATATTTTATTTGCATGAAGCTTTAGAGTTAAGATATTATATAGTTTCGTCCTTTATAATTATTATTTTAATTTTATAAATAATTTATATGATAGATAAGTGGATAGGATCAATTATAGCATTTTAATATCGAACATCATAGATATTGAGAAATATTTAATTATTTCTGAATCTATGTTTGGTTTGTCTCCGAAACACAGGAGTTAAAATACATTCCAAACTGTTTTAAAAATGCGTCCATATATTTGATCTGTCACATCTTGATTACTAAATTGTTTATAATTAATGTGCATAGAACTTTACAAAGTTGTATTATTGCATGAGTTCTATTGCCCTTTGGCACTGGTCTTAATATTTTTCATAATTCGCAATCCATATGCTGGCAATTGTATCATATCTTTCCTTTGAAGAATTAATATATTCATTTGTTGCATTACTCTGTACTTTTTTGAAAACATTCATATATTCATTCTCAGTTCATAATTTGCAAATTTGAAGTTTTCCATAATTCTTGCCATTTGGAGAACTTTCGTTGTATTCACGTTCTAACCAATCTTCTTTAAGCATCTTGGATTTAAGGTTGTTGTCTAGGATCAGGTACACCTGCCTTGGTTTTGCAGAGCAAGAACTGCAGGGAACTCGGACCACACTGTTCAATTCTGTCAAGTTGGCCATAACCGGTTGGATATCCCAACATCGAGATGGCAAGACTCGTACGATTCCAATCTACAGTTTTGGGAACCAACAGGTTTAACCACAGATGAAACTCCATAGAGCTGGAGTAGTATTGGGATGGGTGACCTCCCAAAAAGTCCTGGTGCTTCACCTTTGTGAGCATCACTTAGATCTAATGAATGCTAAGTGTTTCATTTATTCTCATGAGAAGTGGATTCGTGTCTGAATCACTACTCATGATACATGGGTCAATGAGTTTGACTCCAAAACTACACAGTTAAATCCTGATAGCAATATCATAATTTGACTAACTATGGAAAATATCTCCTGCTTATCAATTCCAGTATCTGTTTAAAATATAGCAATTAGATTTCAGAATATAGAATTTATAGCAATAGCTTTTTGGATAGCATGGTCGTATTGAAGAAGGGATAGATGTAACAACCAATTTTCCCGAGTCTTAATTAACAACTAACATACTCAAAGAAATACAGTTATTACTTCATTTTCATAGGAAGACAGTTAAATCAGTTTCGTTCATATCAATGAGATTTACAGTTAAAATCAGTTAAACAAAATTTCTTTAACTAAAATCTTAAAACACCATCAATGAATTTACTATAGAAATTAAAATCCACATACATGGAATTTGAGATTGAAATCAAACTAGGGATGCTTCTACAACCACCCAGGTTAGTCCACAAATACCACTATAACAATATCAAATGACAACTACCATTCAATACCGTTATATTAAAATCAAATGACGATTACCATTAAATACCACTATATCAATTACAGCATCACAAACCACTGTATCAATTAGAGCTTTGATAACCATTGTATCAATTAGGGCTTAAGATACCACTGTATCAATTAGGGCTTCAGATACCACTGAATCAATTAGGGCTTCAGTTACCACTGTATCATTTAGGCTCCAAATACCGTTGTATCATTCCTTTCCTCCCGATTGCTTAATTGTAGCAATAACATAAGATTAGCAGATATGTTCATATTCAATATTCATATAAATGAAAGACAATCCAAAAATCTATCTCTCGCATCTGAGTGTAAAATAACTATAACAATGATATAACTCAATTAATCTTACCTTCTTGCATATACATCATAAAAGTAATAATACTTGTTTCCGAAAAACGTTTGAATTCATAGCTTATCTTTGTCTGATGCACATCCGACATCTTGTGGAGAGAGGAAACATTGTCAGGGGCCTAACCACCCAACCTTGGACCACAACTTATCCCACACAATCTCTAACGAGAAAAGCCCTCCCTACTCGGAATAGACATGGAACATCTTATCATACACTGTGCATCCTGATACCTAATCACACCACTCAAGTTGACAACTAGAGAATTCATTAAACGTGATCATGCATGAGCTATTACATGATTTCCTTTCAAACTAATAAACATTGTTATACCACATCCAATTCAGTTTCAAGCTAATGCAGATTCCTTTCTCTCACCTCTTCACCCTTTTCCTTGGCTAAATGGTCGGGTGAGTCCCAGGTGTTGGAATCTTAGAGCAACCCACTCTTTCTATTGGCCCATAACTAGTAAAAGAATATTACAAGTTTCCAGCTTATCTCAAACTGTGACTTAAATGATTATGTTCTTAAAAACCAGCAAAAATATCATTGATTCTTATTTCCAAATTGTATATTTAAATCATGATTTTATTGCATCTTCAATAACTCTTTCTCAAGAGGTTTTATCTGATGATTATAACTATAGTTTAGTTGTTATGGAATTCGGAAACCAAAAGGAAATGATAAGAAGTATACAACTTTGCTTGGAACACGATTGATTATATACTTCCAACTTTTTCACAATCTGTGATTTGAGAGATTATATTCTTTAAACATGTAGAAATAAATAACATCCCAATTCTAATGACTAGTAGCAATAATAACTCTTGATGACATGGATACTTTACTATGCTTAATGGTAAGCAACTCCGGAGAGTTATTTAGTTATAAAAGAAGATAATCTACAGCTGCAACTATGGGAACCGTTTTGCAATAACAATGGAATATAACAATAACTAAGAATGGCTACCACATAACCTAATATAATTCCTGAACTCTCTGCAGTCTTGCTAAGCGATTTGTATCGAATCTTCTTTGGTTTGCTTACAAGCAAATCCACAATGTATAAATACTACTTAAATCCTCAAAAAGGATAGAATGTGTACGGCAAATTGGATTAGGACAGCGCTGCTATGAAATGAAAAGGATTCCGAATGGACTTGCAAAAATTCAGTAGTGCATCGATGGTGAAGGATGCCGCATTAAGCAAGGAAGAATGTGATATTAAGAAGGAATCAGAAATGAAAGTTCTTGCCTCTTTTTCTCACTTGACTCAAAATAAAATAATGAAGGTCGGATGTTATGCGGAGGCAGTAATAATACTGGAAAAGAAAACATAGCAAGGAAATAGTCAGGTGAATGAAATATATATCCGTCTCTCTCACGACTTCCATATAATAAGAACAAAATCATGGCAAAATAAAAGGAAGTCAGGTATGCTTGAAAATATAATTCAAATGAATGCCAAAAGTTGGATATTAGGAATATATATATATATATATATATATCTGCCTCCCTCTCGACTCATGATATGAAAAGGTTTAAAGAAGACTCTTTGGCTTCCGTAACTTAAAAAATATCTTGCCAATTAAAAATGCCAAGTGTTTAAATCGATTATAAAAGAGAGGGAAAATAAAAGGTCGGAAGAAAGAGTTGGAAAGATTATAATTTGATTATTGTCAATTTATCATGCCAAGTGTTAATCGGTTAAAAGCAAAGAATATTAAAATGGAAAAATAAAGTTGGAAGATTATAGTTTGAATATTATTATTATTTTATATTTATATATGTACAAGTAAATATATTAATGAGGTGACATCACTTTATTAAATTATTATAATATAATGATGTCATTTCATTTTTATATCTATATGTACGTATATACATATATATTATAATAATATGGCGGAAGATCATTTAAAATCCTTTGAGATACGTTTTATATTTTAACTTAATTATTTTTTCCTAGATTATTTTCTTAATAGCTCAAGCGGGTCCCACAAATATATCCTGTGTTCAAATTGCTAGGTCCTTAACCCATTTGCCCAGTGATGGTGATGCTCCTGTGCCTAATTCTTTTCTGACAATGCTTCCACCCCTTCGACGTGCTTCCTACAAGGAAATTCTCCGCAATTAAATTATATTATCATAACAAGTTATAAATAATCATAACGGCTAACCACCTATTCAATTTCATGAATTCGTGATAAATAGTTATAACGACTAACCATCTTACCATTTTGCAAGATTATAACAAATTTAACTATCAACTGACTTCATGTGAACCTCAATGGCTATATTTTGTATTAGGTCAAAAATTGGGATGCAACAATAGATATGCTTCCTGGACATAATAAGAATTGGAGAATGTGTAGAACTCCTCAAGTGGAGATTGTGTAATGTTTTGAAGAATAAAGTTTCCAAGCTGATATTGAATAATGTACTTTATGGGAGTTGAGGTTGAACGACAGTAATAGATTGAATAGTTTCTCATAGTATCCTCTGTCATCAAGCTACTGAATTTCAAAATTTAATGGTATTGATTATGCACACTTAAATAGAATGTAGGGGTGTCCAGTTAAGCAATTTTGAAAAGACATTTTTACTGGGCATTGAGGAATATGTTTCCATTCTCCTTCTCTGTCCACAAGGTAAACAGATAAAAACTACCTTGATATTGAATAGTTTGATAAATGATTTCACAAGATAAGACAGACTAAGAAGAAAGTGAAAAATGTCATTTTAAAAAAATTGGATAGGAAAGGTTTCATTGTTTGCATATGCGATCTAATGAGATCATACATTACAAGTTAGAAGTAATTTATTCAGAGGTTAACAAAAGAACATAAAGATTAGAAACGTGACATAGTTTCCTTTGTGAATTCATGTCAACTGAGAAAACATATGAAGATTGGACTTGATCAGGTGGATGAAATTACAAAAATGTTAATAACTAAATGAGCATTTTTGTAACATCCAGATATTTTCCAAATTGCTCACAAATATAAACAGATTATTCGTGCAAAAGCTTTGCCTTTCAGATTTAACTAGCAAAACACCAGAAAATTTCCAGATAAAATATGCTCAGAAATGTTATTGTATTTTAATATTCAGCAACATAATAACATAATCCAACCTTAAATACAGAAGCAACTGTTAGATTGGGAAACTAGAAAAGAACCTAAAACTCCATGTGAGCTCCATAACCAATTCACCACAAAAAATGAACTGGTTTTCCGTCCAATCCATTAGTAAGCCTGAAGGTTTTTGTCTTCAGCATTTAGAATAGAAAGCTGGTAGCTTCCCGATTTTCTCCAAGAGAAAACACGTATAAATTCATAAACCAAGCATGCTGCAAATGAGTTCACTCCTCTTTAAAGCACAACCTAGTGACACTTCACATTCCCCTTCTTGTCATTCATCTTCTTCCTCTATTGTCACCTTTTAATCCTCTTTTAAATATAAAGAATGGAATTTAATCTTTTGCATTACTCAAATAAAGTCGCTTTTAATATTTTTATGAAGTTGGCTTTTAAATTTTCTAATGTCCCAAAAAGGGGGACGTTAAAGTCCTCCCTCCTTGAGATTGCTTGTCCTCAAGCAGTCATGAATCTATGGACCAATACCAAGATCCCATATAACTTTACAAGCTTCTCTATAGTTCACTCTGGAATCTCTGAAATTAGAACATGCCACACTGTAAAGCCAAATGTTAGGATGCAACTCATCCATTAATAAGATCCTTGGATCACAAGTCAACCTGAAAAAATATTGCTTCACCTATCTATTGTGTCATCCTTAAAATAACAGGAGTAAGCCTCGAGTTGAGAAACAATCGAGTTGAGAAGCAACTCTTCATAATCCACAAGAAGCAGAGAACTCCTCCTGTCAACATCTAGATCCCAAATCAGTTGTCCATTAGATTCTGAGAGTAGAAATAGGTGTTTATCATTCTATCATCTTCCTGTAACAGCCATCTGAATAAGTAGTCCACCCAATAGATGCCAAAAACACCTCCAACGTACATGAAGATCAATCCATTATGTTAATGTTTTGCCTAGAAATAAATATAAACAACAATAAACAAAAGAAGAACACAAAGGCACATAAGATGCAACAATTTATCCTGGGAAAACCCTCCAACTTGAGGGGAAAAAAATCCAGCCACACCAGAAAAATCTCGTTTATTAAAATAATAAATGTCCAAGTACAATGCTTTCAACTGAATACCATCTTTATCACACAAAGCATTCATTATATATATATGAATTGAGAGACTTCATATCATAATTGAACGTCTCTTCATATTTCCAAACACGTCTCTTTGCATGTCACCTAACTTCATATAATAAAATGTCAGATATTTAGAATGAGACACCTATCACACCTCGGATGCCATGTCATGCACATAGGAAATATCATCATAATTTTTTTCTCAATTTCAACATATAGCAATATCGGAGGTAAAGATCTCTATTGCAACTATAATCTTCAACACTCCCTCTAAGCAAGAAAGAGATCTTTAGTATGGCAGGCACACATAGCTGCAACCAAAAATGTCAATAACAATTTCTCATCACAGATTATCTCAATAAAACATTGTTATCTCAGCATAACATTATTCACCATAGCTACTTCATAAAAGCATAAGATTGAAGTCATGGAGTCACACATGACTTCCACTATGCCTACTCTCAAAGGGTAGATCCACCATACATACTCACAAAGGGTGGAACAAGGGCTTTCACCTCATATTTTTCTCAAAGAAGAATGCATTTCCATCATGCCTACTCGCATGGTTAAAAGAAAGAGAGAATAATAATAATGCATAAAATTAACCTATCATACAGAGATATATAAAGATAAATACTAAAAGAAAACACCATTCTCAGTGTTATAACAAAAAGTTCATGATCAATATTCAAGATATAATCATAAAATACTTTCTCTTTGTAGTCTGAATGCATAAGAACTCAGCTCTATACAAAATGTTCACACACTTGGCAGGTTCTGCTTGCCCCATAGGAAAATTCCTCTAACCCTCCAAATTTCCACCCCTTGCAAAGGTGAGCCCCAAGTACATTTTGGCAAGACAAAATGAAAGAGAATATAAAAAGTGTTATTTTTGCGGCAAAAATTGTCTGAGTAAAAGGCTGACAGGTTCCGCCATGCCTTGAGGAAAATTCCTCCCAACACCCAATTTTCTGCTCAAGTCTAGAGCAACGAAGCACAATGATAACATCCCAACTTGCATGGCAATGAGAAAACAAAGGATGATGAAAGCGTTTTGAAGGTGTAAGATTGAAATCAGATGTATGAGGAAAATTCCTTTAAGGCTGGTGGATTCCACCATGCCTTGAGGAAATTCCTCTCTATATCCAAAATTCCGCCCCTACCTTGAGTGTTGAAGAGGCAGGTTTGAAGCACTTGACCTAGAATAAAACACAACTCTACAACAATCCGATCCAATGAATGAACTATGAGAAATTGGACTGAATTTTACAAACAGGAAATTGAGGTTGGATAAGGAATCCAAATTCCTCTAAGCATGCTAATTTCTGCCTTGTACGGATGGCCTAGAAACACAATTCTTCCCCTTCTAAGATTGCAAAAGGATCAAACGAATAAGAGATTGAAGTGATTAGGTAACCAATATGTCTTGGTGGAAAATGGGGTGAGTTGAGGAAAATTCCTCCGAGGTTGGCGGATTCCACCACCCCAAGAGGAATCATATTTCCTCTCCTAAGTGAAATTTCCACCATCATATGCGCATGAAGCTGATTTAAACAAGGTAGCAGCATAATGGGAGTTAGTTTGGAGAAAATAAAGTTTGATGCCAAATTTTAGGGATGGACGCAATGAGGAATTGAAACCATGGACTCCAAGATTCCTATCTAAACTCTGAAATTTCATGTGATAATGATATTATTTGTGAAAACTGGTATCACTTAGTTTGTGCTCATCCTTGTGTGTAAAGATTGTTACTTCAAGCTGTTGTGAAGGCATATAACTTGATGCAAGAGCACCCTAGGGTAGTTGGCAATCCTGCATGTTGGAGGGATTTTGGCTTCGGAGTTGAGGACTCAATCATCAAAGGAGTGGTGCTCAGTCATTACTGGGTGTAGTGTTGGCCGAGGAGCTCGGTCCCTGAAAGCTTGCTCGGCTTAGACTATGTTGCTCGGTGTGTGTTGGTTGCTCGGCAATTGAAGGAGGTTGGCAATGCTTGTAGGAGCTTGGTCATGCTCGGCTAGTGGTTGTCAATGCTCAGCAGTTTGGGATTGCCAAATGGAGTTCTTGCAGATTTGATCGACTGACTTGGAGCATTTAATGCATGTGGTGTGAGATCGTGACATGGAGCAATCGTGGGAATTTGTGTGGACCTATATGGGTCTTGGTTATTTGTCCTAGGTGTATTTGATGAGTGTTGTAAGCCTTCTAAGACATTTGATATTTAATATCTGTTGTAGGCCGACTTGTTGATTAATTTTGTATTTAATATAAGGGTTTATTTAATTTGTAACTTGCTAGACGAACTTGTGGCTTAGTTGGGTATAAGTAGAGGGTCGTGTGGAGTCTTAAGTCATAGTCATTCAGCATTGAGGAGTAGCTAAGAGGAGCGAAGTTTGAGCAGAGCTAGTAGTTGAGTGTGAGCTTGGGAAACAAGGAGATTGCTTGGTGGCTTGCGAGCACAACTTTAGATCTCGTTGGAGGTTTCTACCAAAGTGTTGTTGTATTACAAATCTGGCTAGCTACGGTTTGGGATTGGATCTTGAGGGATCTTGCAGAACTATTACTTGCTTTGTATTTGGCTATAACTAGGAAGGCCTTATAGCTCAGCACATTGCATGTAGTCAATTATTTTATGAATAAAGAATTGAGTTGGGTATCAGAATTTGTATCTTGTGTTGTGTTTCCACTGTGTGGTTATTTGTTGGGGGCTAGGACATCTCCTTTGGGGATTCTCCTGCCTTTTACTGTATCAAATGGTATCAAAGCCAAGTTCTAGTTGATCTTGTGGATTTATTGCATAGGATTTAAGAAGATCTTGGAAGATGTCTCCGAGAAGATTGGACCCTAGGGCAATTGAAGATCTTTGTGATGTTGTGGAAGCAAGGATCTCAAAGAAGGTTAAAAAAAAATTTAGATTTGAGATGGAGTTGATGAAGGAGATCATGAGGGCCATAGCTGGTGTACCTTGACATGTGGGTACTGAAGATGGTTATGAGGAAGTCATTGAGGACGTTGAGGTTGTTGGATCGAGTGGTGAAGATAGAACTAATCGAATTGAGAGATCTATGGAAGACAGAGTTGGTCGGTCGAATAGATCTGACACTCGGTTGAAGCTAAAGCATAAGATGAATGTTCTAATTTCTCGGGTACTTTAAATCCTGAAGACCTGATTGATTGGATTGGTGAATTGGACGACTGCTTTGAGTTACAATATATTGGTGATCCGCTCAGAGTGAGGTTGGCACAAACTAAGTTGAAAGGGCATGTTGTTCTTTGGTGGAAAGAATTATAAAGAGATAGAGAAGAAGGTGGTGAAATGAAGATCACTAGGTAGAGATTGATGGTGACTAAATTGAAGGCTAAGTTCATTCCTGATGATTATGAACTTGAGTTGTTTAAGAGGTTGCAAAATTTGAAGCAAAAGGATTTGTTTGTGAAAGATTATATCGTAGAATTCTACAAGTTGACTATTTGGTATTGACATAGAGAACTTTCTAAGGAGAAGGTGGCTCGGTACGTTAATGGTTTGAGATTCAATATTTAGGATGAGATTGGTATGTTGAATATTGCTTCTATTGAGGATGCTTATTAGTATGCTCTGAGAGCGGAAGATAAGTTGAAGAGAAGAAATCAAGGTAGTTCCTGTGGGAAAGAGAAGCAAGATCACTCAGAAAAGGATAAATCAAGTGCAAAGGATGAACCAAAACTTGTTGAACTGAGGAAGAGGACAAGTAAGGTTGCCTTTAAAGGTAATTGGTTTTGTTGTGATGGACATCGAGCTTACAAATGTTCCCAGAAGGTAGGTGATAGAAGAGTTGTTGTTGTGAATGAAGCTAAAGGCTCAATCAATGAACCTCAGCAGGGAGAGAGCTTGTTGGCTCGACGAGTACTATTTGGTAAGAGGGCACTAGAACCTTATCAAAGGAGTAATTTGTTTAGGACTCATTGTAAGTCTAGTGGTAAACTCTACAATGTGATTGTGGATAGTGGTAGTACAGATAACCTCATTATTGAGGAGATAGTTTAAAAGCTTGGTTTGAAGAAAGTGAGACGTGCTTGTCCTTATAGGATTGGTTAATTACAAGATGAACATGTTTTGGAAGTGAGAGCGATGTCTTGTTGATTTTCTGATTGGGCAATATAAGGATCAAGTGTTGTGTGATATTGTGGACATGAGTAGTTGTCACATATTGCTTGGTAGACCTTGGCAGTATGATTGTAGGGCTATGCATGATTGTGTCAAGAATGTGATTATTGTTGAGAAAAGTGGCAAGAAGCATTCCTTGATTCCTTTGCAGAATGAAGAACTCGATAGGAGGAACCTGAGTATTGGTAATTGAGTTGAGTTGAACGATTCTAAGAAGGTTAGAGATTAGTGTGGAAAACAAACCTATGGAACATTGAGGATAGATGTGAGGAAGCATAGCAAATAGTTGTTTGTTGCTAGAAAGGATCGACAAAAGAGGAATAAAGGAAAGAGTGTGCAAGTTGAAGACTTGGTGGATATGTATGTGATTACTATTGAGAAAGGTGACAGGAAGCATTCCTTAATTCCTTTGGAGAATGAAGAACGCGGTAGGAGGAACCTGAGCATTGGTAGCCGAGTTGAGTTAAAAGATTCTAAGAGGGTTAGAGATTAGCGTGGAAAACAAACTTGTGGAACACCAAGGATGGATGTGAGGAAGCAGAGCAAATAGTTGTCTGTTACCTAAAAAGATCAACAGAAGTTGAATAGAGGGAAGAGTGTGCAAGTTGAAGACTTGGGGATGTGTATGTGAAGAACCAATTTGGGATTTATGTGTTGAATCTCAAAAGATGTTCTTCCAACTCCTCAGAACATCATTTTGCACCTAGGGTGTCTAATGCAGGAGCATCCTAGAGTAGTTGGCAATCCTACATGTTGTAGGGATTTTAGCTTTGGAGTTGAGGACTCGATCACCAAAGGAGTGGTGCTCAGTCATTACTAGATGTAGTGTTGGCTGAGAAGCTCAGTCGTTGAAGGCTTGCTCGGCATCTACATTGTTGCTCAACTTAGACTACGTTGCTCGATGTGTGTTGGTTGCTCAGCAACTAACGGAGGTCGACAATGCTTGTGGGAGCTCGGTCATGCTTGGTTGGTGGTTGTTGACGCTCATCAGTTTGGGTGTCGATTCTACCCTCTTCAACAACATTCGTCCGTGCACATCTATTCTTGAAAAAAGCCTGAAGTTTTTTTACTAGAAAATGACTTTTTTGCAAATCCAACCTTTAATGGCTATCGACTAGGGTTTTCTTCAAAACCCTAATTTTTGAGCTCGAAAAAAATTTTGATTCGAAATTCTTGGTGGGTTTTTTGAGAGCTCGATTGGGTTGTCGTCAAATTTTTTTGGGTGCCTCGATTTTCATGCCAGCGGATCCAGAAACTGGCAACATATTATTTCTAGGTTTTTTGAGCTCTCCTCTATGTCATGCTTCAAATTTTCTAGGTCTTCTGTTTTTTTGCCTCAAAGAACATGCCTTCACAGATTTTCATGTTTTTTCATTGGAAAACGTGTCATGGCATCTCCAACAAACATTATGCTCAAGAACAACTCAAAATTTAATGGTCAAAATCATGGCACTTGGAAGCAGTGGATCATAGCAGTTTTTAAATATCAGAATACCGATCAAATTGTTTTGCATGTTACGAAGCATCTAACCGCCCCTAGTACTGATCAGGATGCATGGGATTTGAATAATCGAGGGGCGATGATGCTTCTCAAATTATCCGTAGCTGATGATCAGCTCTCTCAGATTCCATCTAGCAAGACAGTTGTCGAGATATGAGCACATCTCAAGGGTTTTCATGAGACTTTTGACGAAAGCAGATCTTTCTTCTTAAAGAACACTCTATTTTCTATTATCAAGGATGAGCGAACCTCGCTCCAAGCTCACTTGAATAGGATTCAGAAAATTTGTGATCAGTTGCTTGCCATCGGATGCAAGACGAAGGAAGAGGACATTGTGGTTATCACTCTTTGGAGTTTACCAAAGTCCTATGAGCATTTTATCGAGACTCACAACATCATGTCTTCTGGTGTTGATCTGAAGTTCACTAATCTCTGCACACTTCTGCTTCAGCAAGATCCATGGAAACAACAATTCAATAGCAATTCCAGCTTCACCTCCACAGAACAAGCCTTTGCTGCTAAATCCTTTCAGAAGGATATAAAGGCAAGTTCCAGCAGTCATCTCAATAGAAGTCTTATGTTCCAGCTTCAGACGACTCCCAGGAGAAGAACATTCAATGCAACTATTGTCACAAGTTTAGCCGAACAGCGCAAAGCACACTGAGCAAATGGAAGCTACCTTTTACGCCTTCATGGCTAAAAGACTTGCAGATCATGTGATTCAAATGTCTCTCGTCCTTGCACTCACCGTAGAGACTGGTTTACTCACTACCAACCTTATTCAGATTCTGTTATTTTTTGTGGTGGATAAGAGTACACCATTGTCAGCAAAGGCAACATTTATATTCAATCTGCTAGGGGGAATCTCATTTTCCTTGATGTGTACTACATTCCAGGGATGGCACTAAATCTACTCTCAGTCAGTTAGTTACTGTGACATTCTTCGCACTTGGATGATGTCACCTTCAGTTCACATAAGTGTACCATCAATAATTGGGCGACTCAGTCTACTTTTGCAATACGTCTTGAGGATCATGGTCTTTTCCGACTTACTAATTCTGGCGATTCTCGAGACTTAGCTATGGTTGCTTGACGGTCTTCTATTATTGGTATCAGCGATATGGGCACTTAAATGTGCATTATCTCTCTTAACTTGCTTGGAATGAGCTTGTCCTTGGATTGCCAGAGATTCAAACTCGGTAGCTTCGAGTTTGTGATGCATATGAGGTTGGGAAGCAACCTCGTACACCTTTCACAAGTGGCAATTCATGGCGAGCTTCTCAGGTATTTCAGCTTGTTCATGTCGATATCTGCAACCCTATGGCCACTTCTTTTGTTCTTGGGTCCAAGTATTTTTAGTTGTTTGTTGATAATTTCAGTAGAAAAATGTGGGTGTATTTCTTTTAAAAAGAAATCAGCTGCATTTCCTATATTTCATAAGTTTAAACCTTTAGTTGAAAAAGAGTTTGGGAAATCTATTATTACTCTTAGATCAGACAATGGAAAGGAATTTCGTTCTAATGATTTCTCTAGCTTCTTGCATACTCATGGCATCAAACGCTAGTTAACCGCACCACACACACCACAACAGAACATTAGCTGAACAACACAACAGAACAATCACCGAGTTGGCTCGATCCATGCTCGAACACAAACATGGTCCAAAGAAATTCTAGGCAGAAATAGTCAACAATGCAGTTTATCTTTTGAACCGATCACTCACAGTGGCGGTCCAAGGTAAAACTTTGGAAGAGGCCTAGTCAGGTCGCAAGCCCAGAATCAGTCACTTGAAGGTTTTTGGCTCTCTTGCTTTTGTTTGGATCCCTGATGCGTCACCCACCAAGTTGGATGCCAAGAGTCAATAACTTTTGTTGGATAAAGTAGTCTTCACAAAGCCTACCGCTTGATTGACATTGAAACATCTCGTCTCCTATACAGTCATGATGTAGTCTTTGATGAGCAGCAAGGACCACTCATGCCTTTTCCTCTTGTTTCTAATCCAACAAACCAGCCTATGAAGGCTCATGATTTGGGAGTTAGGCTTCCATTAGGTCCACCTAATGGCAGGGCTCCTATAGCTCCAGTTATACCAGTAATCCCTATACAAACACTTCCAGCTTCTCCTGCAAGATCACCTTGATTTGTAGATGCTTATCCTAAGTTTGATCTAGATTGTTTTAATGAGGAACCTGATCACCAAGCATCTATTGATACTAATGTTAGTCATTCTCCTCTTCGGCCTAAGTGGTGGGCTAAGACACTTGCTAATCTTCATGATGATGAACTCATTGATGGGAGAACTGCTCGAAAAAGAGCACACCTATAGAGTCTATTAACTTTGTCTCATGGCCAAAATTCATAGTGTGTTTGAAACTCAAACATATTCTGAGGCTAAAGAAATTCCAGAGTGGGAACATGCCATGATATCTGAACACCAGAGCTTGCTGAAGAATAACACCTAGGTCCTTTCTAATCTTCCACCAGGTAAGAAACCCATTGGCTGCAAATAGGTTTATAAAATCAAATACAAATCTGATAATAATTTGGATAAGTACAAAGCTCGTTTAGTTGCGAAGGGTTTTTCTCGGCATCAAGGCATTGATTATGAGGAGACCTTTACTCCTATTGCAAAGATAAGCACAATCAAATTAGTCCTACACATGGCAACACAGTTTGGCAGGAAGGTCCATCAGATGGACGTCAAGAGTGTTTTCCTCAATGGTGATCTCCATGAAGAGGTCTACATGATGCAACCTCCTGGTTTCAAGGTTGCTGATAAAAACCATCAAGTTCTCAGATTGGTGAAAGCTCTCTATGGCTTGAAGCAGACCCCTCGGGCATGGTACATAAAAATTGATAAGTACCTTAGTGATCAAGGCTTAAAGAGGAGTCCTTCATACTCGAATTTATACATCAAGAATACTGATAGTGACATCATCCTTCTAGTTATTTATGTGGATGATTTGATCATCACTGGCAGTTCGGCATCTTTGATTCAAAGAATCAAACAAAATTTATGCCAACCTTTTGATATGACTGACCTTAGGCCCATGCATTGTTGCCTAGGTGTTGAGGTTTGGCAACAGTCTTCTAGCATATTCATCTCTCAGTCCAAATATGTCAGGGATCTATTAGACAAATTTTGTATGCAGGATTGCAAGCCTGCATCTACAACTATGGAGAAAGGTCTCAAGTTATCAGCCAAGTCTGATTCTCCTCCCGTTGATGATACTACATATAGGCAACTAGTGTGCAACCTCATCTACCTCTCTGCTACTAGGCCTGACATCAGATTCGCAGTCAGCTACATCTCACGCTTTATGACAGCTCTCAAGGCTGATTTTTGGATGGCTGCAAAGCGTGTACTTCGTTATGTGAAGGGCACTTCACAGTATTGACTTCTTTACTCTTGAAGTTCTAATCCTAGACTCAATGACTTCACAGATTCAGATTGGGTAGGCTCTATTAACGATAAAAAGTCAACTTCTAAATATGTGTTCAGTTTAGGATTCGATGCAGTCTCATGGACCAGTAAGAAGCAACAAGCAATTTCTCTCTCCTCTACAGAGGCCAAATACAAAGGGATTGTTAAAGGCAGGATGTGAAGTTGTTTGGCTTTGTCAGATGCTTGGAGATATGCAGATGTCACCAGCGGGACCGACTACTCTGTTTGTTGATAACGAAGGCATTATCAAGTTAGCCCGAAATCCAGTCTTCCATGAATGAACCAAGCATGTGGATGTTCACTATCACTACATACGACAGTTGGTTGAAGACGAGACAATAGATTTGCAGTATGTTCCTACTGTTAGATTAGGTGAAAAACTAATCTCCCAAGAACACCTGCATGCATAACCCTGTCACATGGATGAAGCAAAGAACAGAGGCAAGGAAAAATCAAGGAGGCCAAAAAGCCAGATCCATCTTATGGACATGCAAAGAGAAATATCTCATATAATCCAATAAGTGAATGAATAAAATACAAAGAGGTGAATCCTTATAAAGGAATCACGAAACCCGAAAAGGGAAACTAAAGCCTAAGAAAGCTAGGGTTGCACAATATAATTAATAAAATATTAATTATATGCACCTACAAGATAGCTTAAGAAAACTAGAGTAATAGGCAACTTAATTAATTAAATCAAAGTGATTTAATTAATAAGTTAGAACAAATAATTACTCTAACACCCCCCCCTTAAGCGAAGCTTGGGAGGAAGCTAACCTAGCACAGCTATGAAAGAGAATTGGGTCCCGGCAACAAGGCCAGTTCAGGTACCCAATCACAACAAAATCTCTATAAAGAGGAGAAATAGAGAAAACCACATGGGAAAAACCCTACTCCAAAAAGAGATAGCGAAGAATGTTCCAGAAGAAGGAATAAAGAGATCAGAAGAGAATCATTGAAGCATGAAGAACCGCAAAACTCTGTCAAAATGCTGATCTGTAGAACCTCCATGGAAATAGAAGGCACGAACCATCAACCAAAGGAACCTCCATGGAAATAGAAGGCACGAACCATCAACCAAAGGAACCTCCATGGAAATAGAAGGAACGAACCATCAACCAAAGAAGCATAGAACAACAATATATCCTCCCCTTAAGGTAGGTGAGGTGACAGGCAGCTGAAAAGATGGGCCAAAAATCTCCTACAACACAGGAGCCAAACACATCGAGACTGAGGTACAAACACAAATAAAGGCATGTGTCGTCGACACTGCATGAGGAATTAGAGAAAGAGGGCCTATAAGCGGCAAACAACTATCCCCCCCATGGCACTTTATATAATAGTGCGAGTACAACGAATCACAATGATGAAAAGGATCCCGAAATGCAAGAGTGGCACTTTATCTCAGTGCGTTGCATAAAAATGCTTACAATGAATATCAAAAATGATCAGAAAAGACATAAGGCTCAAACAACAGAAGGTAGAGCCCAAAACGAAGCAACTGAAGCAACAAAATCGATCCCCGGACCTGAAACAAACAGGATATCCACCAGAATGCTAAAACGCAAAAGACTGAATAGGATGTGCCTGGAATAGAATCTGGAACAACAACTAGCATCACTGGAAAGAGCACAGAAAGAGTTTTCCAGCGATATAAAGAAGTCCAAAATCGGAGATCGAAAGCTCAAGATACGCCTCCCGGAGTGCAAAATAGAACACCCAGCTTTGACTGCCAAAACAGGTAACCAAACTGAATCAAAACCCAAAAACACCTATACCAGCATCTCTGTCTTGGAACCAGCTTTCCGGCGCATTTTTTGGATTGAAAAAATACGTCTGTATGCTCGAGTTACGGAGAAAAAACCTCCAGGGCCTCTGAAAATGCAAAAAATTATTTTTTTTTTAATTAAAAAAAATAACAAAAAAACAAAAAAACTCCACCACCACCGCACCGCCGATGGAGCGGCGGCCGGGCGGCGGGAGGGAGGAGAGCCACCGCGGGGCGGAGCTGCGGCGGCGGCCGCCGGCGGAGCCGCTGCGGGCCGCTGGTGGACCGCCAGCGGTAACCGCTAGCGGTGGCCGTCAGCGGTGACCGCTAGCGGCTCCGTTGCGGTTAATTAACCGCCGCGGCTTTAAAAAATGCCGCAGTATTTTTTTTTTGCGATTTTTTTTAAATTTCTGCCTCGAAACGCATGCAGGGGGCCGTACGGCCCTGACGGACAAAATTTTTTTGCCTCCCAGACCAACGGTGTCCAAAATGGACAAATTTTATATGGATTTTGACTGCAAACGGCCTTCCGAATCCAATGGAAGCGTCCGTTTGAGCCCAAAGTGCTCCAAAAAAAAAAATTTGTTGTCCGTACAGCCTCCCACTGCTCCAAAAATTGCAGCTTCTGAAACGCTTCAACAAACCATGAACAGCAAGCAGCAAGCTTGCTCTGATACCATGTTAGATTAGGTGAAAAACTAATCTCCCAAGAACACCTGCATGCATAACCCTATCACATGGATGAAGCAAAGAACAGAGGCAAGGAAAAATCAAGGAGGCCAAAAAGCCAGATCCATCTTATGGACATGCAAAGAGAAATATCTCATATAATCCAATAAGTGAATGAATAAAATACAAAGAGGTGAATCCTTATAAAGAAATCACGAAACCCGAAAAGGGAAACTAAAGCCTAAGAAAGCTAGGGTTGCACAATATAATTAATAAAATATTAATTATATGCACCTACAAGATAGCTTAAGAAAACTAGAGTAATAGGCAACTTAATTAATTAAATCAAAGTGATTTAATTAATAAGTTAGAACAAATAATTACTCTAACACCTACCACAAATCAAACTGCAAACATTCTCACCAAGCCTCTTGGTCCTGATAAGTTTGTCAAATTCAGAGGACAGCTTGGTGTTGTAGATAGATTAACCATTAAGGGAGGGTATTACGATAATAGATAATTGTCTATTATTGGTTAATAGTAATCTATTTGTAATCTATTGTAAATATTAGAAAGTTCCTAATATTTAGTTAGTTGTAGCTATCTGTTAGCTTTTTCTTCCAATTCTTGCCATTTAAGCTTCTTATTTCAAGCCTCATTTTGTTGCAATCAAACACAAAATCCTAGGATTCTATTATAAAGCATCTACCTTTTGTTGAGGTTTTCAGGATCGTTGCAAATGTAATAGCATTGCCATCAAGCATGTGTTTTCCAAGGGCAGCAATCTCTCACTTATATTGTGGATGAGACATGGAGAGACTATAAAGCATCTACCTTTTGTTGAGGTTTCCAGGATCATTGCAAATGTAATAGCACTGCCATCAAGCATGTGTTTTCCAAGGGCAGCAATCTCTCACTTATACTGTGGATAAGACATGGAGAGACATATCCCTTCAGGAGACATGCTTATTCATTATTATTTAATAATCAATTGATTAATTTAACCACACACACACACACATATATATCTTCAATTTAGTGTCATGGGTTTATCTAACTAAAGCTACCAAACATTAATACTCCCTCTTAGCTAGGGAGGATAAATACATAGATATTACGCCATTGGTAATATTCAAACTGGCAAAATTTAAGGATATCTTTGATCAGAAGATATCCACCATTTTGACATCACATTTAATATCAAGAGTATTAGCCTCCAGAATATCAACATATCATATTCACCAATTACTCAATAAAGTAATGGCTTGCAGAATAAAAACACATGATATTCACCGATTACCATCAAACAACTCATAGATTGTCAAGTGAATGACATCTAATACTTAGTTATTGATTTACAAGATATAATCTTGAGTTTCTTGAGTCTCTGCAGTGCTTGAGTTTTGTGGGTCTGGTCTTTATTAGGATGGTCTTCTCGATTCTTTTTCTTTCCTCTTTTGACTTGGTGGTTTCTTCTTCTTGTTGCTCCTTTTGTATTGTGCTCCTTGTTTTTATGTATATATATATATCTTCTTCTTCTTGTTGCTTGTTGTATCTTGCTCCATGTTTTTTTGGATATATATACATTTATATAGGAGTGTGTGTGTGTGTGTGTGTGTGTGTGTGTGTGTGTCCACGTATATACATGCCTATATAGGTGCGCCCATGTTTTTATATTTGCTCTTTTGTTCCTTTTTTTATTGGTTCATTTTCTTTCTTGGTTTTTTATTTTTATTTTTCATTCCTCTTTTTTTCTTTTTTTATTGTTTTTTTTTTTTTTTTTTAAAATTTTCTCTCTCGTGTTAAAAATAATAATAACAATTTTTTACTGTTTTGGTCATAATCTTCCTTGTTTCTTTTTGGGTTTCTATGTTTATATATATATATATATATACTCTATACAAGTATATATAAACATATATTAATTCATTTTTGCAAGTGTTTGTATATATATATATATATATATATATATATATAGATGTACACACATATATATATATAATTATATATATTAATATATATATATATATATATATATAGATTTTTATATATGGATCCCTTCTTGTATATATATATATATATATATATATATATACAAGCGCCCTTGAATATATATATAAGCATATGTATAAACTTCTGTTTCTTGTATGCTTATATATATTTGCTCTTCTAGGTTGCATATCAATATGTGTAATTAGATAGAGTAGGCAATAATATAGGCTTATAATAGTATTTAATAGTATAATTTGTAGCAATATATCATACTATAGATATATAGTAGGTTTCTTCTTTCTCTTTATGCTTGTGGCTTAAGTTTTCTCTGGTTTGGACTTTCTTTTGTTTTTATTTATTTTTATTGCCTTTTTTCTTTAGTGCCATTTTCTATTGTTTTTAATTCTTTGTGCCCTTCTTGTCTCATTTATTTTATTAATTTGTACTATTTTGTTCTTTGCACGAATTTACGTGCTCTCCCTTGCTATTTTTATATCTCTTGAGGAAGGCCTAGTCTGCAACTTCTCTATTACTGCACTTTCTCATCCTGATGATGGATCATGTAGTATGATCCGAAACGTTGATGGTAGAAAAAGCGCACACAATCAAATCCAGAAGACAAATTATTTAAGATATAATCTATCATGATCTGTTTCACCATTTACATAAAATGTATATCATGATTTAAGTTACTATAAGATCGTCACCTTCCAATAACTTATGCAAATACAAGTAATAATCATTTGGAAGTCGTTGCTTCCTCATGATGTATACAAGGGGTAGGCCCATTAAATAACATAGAGTTACATACATGGACTTTTGAACTCCCTCTGAATATCAATCATCTCAGCTCCTCATCCAAAGTTGCTTTGAAGAAGTGTCAAACTCCCTCTATATCTAATACTCCCTTTTCCTACAAGAACATTCTTGGAAAGATCAAGGCAAATAGATCTTATAATACAAATAAGAATGTTAACATTAGTTAAAATGTTTAGTAATTTAACTCATGCCTACAACATCGTTGTATTTCTCATTAATATTATCACGATTCACATTATAATTAATATATTGATATAGATTTATATTCAATAATCTACAATCATGAGAAATTGATTCCACATTTATAAATTGAGAATTCATAACACTTTATATATAACATATTAATCTTTATATAATTTCCAATTAATATAGATCAAATAAACACTTAATTTAAATGAATACTTAAATATATACATATGTTCAATATGTATATTTCAATCTATGTTTTCAATATATTATTTCCTCATTTTAATATGAAATATACTCCCTAGCCATTTCTCAATCAATATTAACTTAAATGCTTATTCACAATGAAATAGATAAATACTTACCTCCTTAGCACCTTTACTCACATTGCATGTAATCCATATGTGAGAAATACATCACCTGTGGTTTCCAAATATCCCAACGGTTTCCTTTGTCTTTTCACAAGCCCTTATCACCTCCACGGTGGCAATATTAGTATACGATTTTGGTTGTATAATTCCCTTGTCAAGGTTGACTTGTCCTTCCTTACCCGCCACAATCCTCCGTGGCGCATGTTCCCATCTTATATGTGTCATCTTCTCACTCCATTGTTGTTTCAATAATGTCCAAAATGCTCTGTCAAACATAGCCACTGTATTTGACATTCAATGTTTCAAACTGAAGTTTGCTTCACAGACACTGTTTCTATACTCGTTGCTACACACTATCCTTATGAAGGATATTACACTGGATATTCTTTAGTCACTAATATACACGCTTCCTTCAATGGTCAAAACATATTAATATCGCCTCAAATGGAAGTATCGTAGCCACATAATCATCAATTTTATTGTTTGTTATACAAAGGCACTCTTGTATAAGACAAACTTATCCGTCTTCCAAACTTCTTGATAAATTTTATAATGAATATTATTTCTATAGTTGACATTGACTCATGCTAAATTGGAAACTCACAATAGCATATTATTTGTTCAAGCAGTTCTCCAAAAACAACGGCACCTAAGAGACTCGAATTGTGTTTGGCAATATCCCAGAAACTACAGAGCAATGCCTCTACATAGCTTCCTCTATTGATAACGGATCCCCTGTAAAGTCATATCACCTATTGAATATCTATATTAATTTCTGATTGGAATTTTTCCATCATACCTTTAATCATTTTCTTACATTTGCAGCCTACTCTCATACCATGTCGAGGTTTTCCGGATCGCTGCAAATGTAATAGCACTGCCATCATGTATGTGTTTTCCAAGGGCAGCAATCTCTCACTTATATTGTGGATGAGAGATGGAGAGACATGCCCCTACATGGGACATGTCTATTCATTATTATTTTATAATCAATTGATTATTTTAACCCCCTCCCCCCACACACACACATATATCTTTACTTTAGTCTAATGGATTCATACAACTGAAGCTACCAAACATTAACACCTTTTCTCACCAAATTTCTTGATCAACATATAAGGAGATAAGTGCAATATCAGAGTGTGCACTTATGTAGGATCCATAATATTGTAAGTGTTAATAGATTTGTTATAATAATTTGTGTCCTAAGAGCCTCAAAAAGATAGTAAACTTGCAAATACAGCAGAGCTAGAGGCAAGAGAAGGCAAGGGCTTTCACTATTCATAAGTTTTTTCTCACACTAAATTCTACAAAGTAATCTCATGTTGAGCTGAAGGTATCATCCACATCACCAACCCATCCACATACATTAGATTATCATGAAAAGAACTAACAAGGGTTGGCACCCGAGGAGGCCAATTCCTCAAAGCATACCTAGAATATGTGGTGAAGGCTTCGGCATCTACGTCTTTGTTGTAAGCTTCCTCAACCTTGATCTTCTCAAAGATCAACATCTTTCTAGGCCTCAGAATAAAAAGTCCTCTCTACTCCATTTCACATTTAGGTAGATCAGCATCTACAAGTTGTGATGTAGGCTTAGTAATATTATCTCATTTCAAATAATTGTCATAATTATTTGTTGGCAATGTTACTCTTTTAAAGTCAATCGAAAGGTACATGGATGACTTGATCACCACTGTGAATCTCAGCTGGTCAGTTCTATTTATACCATTTAGGTCATTACAGGGACCTGCAGTTAGAATCAGTGGTTCAATTACCCTCCTATATAGTGATCTATAAACAGTTTTACTCTCTAAGTGGAAAATATTGCTAACCTGATCATGATGTGACAAAAGATAGGACGGATTTGGCAAACTTGTTCAAAGCGATGAATTGATGAGCCCAATTTGCAAATCGGCAATAAAAATAAACAAAAAATAAAATCTGCATTACTTGTCCATGCCAAATTTGGTAATGACCATACTCTATTCCTCAATCTAAGTAGGAATGCATTATTACGAAGTAATTGGTACATATTTGCTTGTTATTTATAGAGACTGAGAGGTCAATATATACAAAAGAATAAAACGATGTTTCCTTTGGAAATGATCGTAAAGAATAGAAATATTCTATTCTAGCTAAAAGAAAGTTAAAAAAAGCTAACATATAACTACAGCTAACTAAATATTAGAGACATTCTATTATTTACAATAGATTACAAATAGATAACCATTAACTAATAATAGAAGCTTATCTATTATCGTAATAGTTAATCTATCCAGAGCACAAAACTGTCAAAAAATGTAAAAGGTAGATTTTGTTTGCTCAAAGTGCTATGCACTGCTCGTTGTGGGCTACAAACTAGATTGCTTGGATAGGGCAGCTAAGCATTTCCGACATTCAACCTTAAGGTGTCCATACTTGTGGCAATAGTTGCATTGAATGCTCTTTTTCCTAGAGCCTTCTGAATCTAGAGCAGAGGATTTTTGCTAAGAAGACTGTTGAGAACCAAAACCACCTTATCGTTGTCGTGCCATAATTGCAACCATTGAACTTATGATTTCCCTTGACCAAAATATTAGTCAACGATGCTATAGCACGTTTTCCAGTTTAAAAGCATGAAAATTTGTGAAGGCACATTCTTCGAGGCCAAAAATGGAAGACCCAAAAAATTTGAAAGGTGATCAGAAGAGAGCTCGAAAAACTCCAGAAAGAATATATTGTCGATTTCTGAATTTGCTGGTTAGAAAATTGAGGCACGAAAATCAAGGCACCCAAAATAATAGACAGCCTAGTTTAGCTCTCTAAAAACCCACCAAAAATCTATAAAAAAAATTGCTCTAGTACAGAAATTTAGAGTTTTGAACAAAAACGGCCCTAACTACAAAAAAGCTTAGAAAAATGGCTGATTTGGAGAGAAAATTGTAGAATCTAGGCACGAATAACCAACAGAGGTTTGCAAAAAATCTAGACACCTCCAAATAGGCAAAAAACAACCACTTCTAAAAAAAAGGAAAAAATAGGCCAAAAAACAGACGCGCAATTTTTAGAGAAATTTGGACACGAGTGGTAGAAAAATTTGGGCACGAGTTGCAGAGAAATGGCAACCAACAGACCTCCACGTGAACAGCAGAGAATAACCCTCGATTTTCAAAAGATTCAATCGCGCTAAATGCAAATAGAAGGGTGCGAGTTCACAGACCGAAAAAATCGCAGGAGTCCAACGAAATGGCATGATTTCTGGTAGAAAACCCTAGTCAAACTAGAGGTTTTGAAGCAAATATGCATGAAAATAATTTCAAAAATAAAAGACTGATAATTTCAGCCAAGAAATTATAATTATTTTCAAAAAAATTTAAACTATTGGCTCTAATACCATATTATGAAGTAATTGGTAAATATTTTCTTGCTATTAACAAAGACCGAGAGGTCAATATATACGAAAGAATAAAACAATGTTTACTTAGGAAACGATCGTAAAGAATAGAAATATTATATTCAAGCTAAAAGAAAGTTAAAGAAAGCTAATAGATAACTACAGCTAACTAAATATTAGAAACATTCGAGTATTTACAATACATTAAAAACAAATAACCATTAACTAATAATAGAAGCTTATCTATACTCGTAATATGCATTGTAAGCTAACCATATGGGTATAACTCTAAAGTTTGTAAGAAAGGTATAAGTGAAGGTAATTCATAACTCCGAATAATTTATAACCCTATAATTTAATAGATTGAACATCAAACTACTGTTTGCTCTTCTCTTCAAACTTTATGGAATGCTATTGTAAAAAATATTTAACAAAATATGTACATGGCACCAATCAAGGTGTACTTTTTTCAATGTTCTCAATTAAAAAAAATGGATTAGCAACAGATATAAGTACCTCATAAACAGAATATTTATGCCTATATGTACAAGTGTGAAAGGAAGGTATATGACCACATTTTCCCTTCAACTTTTCAACGATGGCTTCATTTACTTATGTTACTGCCACGAGAACTAATCAACTTTTCCTACAGGAATTAAAAACTATGACTTTGGACTCTTGGAGCATAAAAATGCAAACATAACAAGAATAAAATATTAAAAGAGATCAACTTAAATGATTCCAAAAGTAAAATCATAGGAAAGCATGACGTTTGCAAAAAAACACAGTTTGCGTGTAATGAGACCTAGTAAGTAGTGAACTAGTTGGTAACACTATATATAATTATACTAGATGCCTTACACTTTAAATAGAAGTATTTCAGAATTTTAATTTCTACTCGTTCTTGCTTCTTCTACACCCCACATAAGCACAAATCAGCTCTTCAGCACATCTTCCTTTAGCTGAAGAATCAAATGGGATAGTGTATACCTTGGGTTATAGAAAAGGCGAAACATGCTTTTTGTGGCAACTGCATGAGCTACAGCAGCTAGCACACCCGAACGCATACCCTGTCCTGAAACCACTGAAGAAGGTACATTACTTTGCTGCCGGGAAGCACGTCGAATTCCTAACCTTAATTCCCCATTTTCATCTCTGTTCATCAAAGAAAAGTCATGGCCATAACATAAAGAGAGGAAGCATACAATGTGAAGTACTATTGACGACAAGGAACATCTAAATAAAAAGACGAATTCCCTAGTACTGGAGCATACCGCAGAAAGAGTACAGCATCTCCAGCAACTAGCCTTTTGTAACTGACAAAAAGACTCCATCCTGTGGTAAGCAAATGTCTGCGTGGCTGACCTGCAAAATGGTTTTAAGTGTCAAACAAAACCTTAAATCTGATGATCACTAGCTGAGATGAAGATCTTATATGTTTTGGCCAAAAAACATCCCTCAACAAATTTAGAACAGATCGCTCATCTTGTCATGTAGTTAGGGACACGATTTCAGGTGTATTAGGTATTGGTGTGGATGCATATGCTTTTCATGTCATATCACTAGTTAATTAGAATAAAAATTATTTATTCTACATGTATAGGTAAGCGGTGGTAGTAGGTAGTTGAGCGATATATTGTGGGACTTTAAGAAAAACAAGACATGTGAAGAATATTATATGCATTGATATCTCATGTTTGAGATATAGTGTGGAGTGTCCTCTTCCAATAAGGAGCATTGTATGGTGTTGTCATAACTCAAGGGTTATTCTATTCATCTATATATTATAGATTTCTATTATTTATTGGCATGTCATCCAAAAAGGAGCATTGTCAACAAATAATTGAAATATCAAAATGTAGTATACTGAGAAAAAGAACAGACATTGAATTTCAATAAGTATTCAATGGTTAATTTCAAAGGGCGATTGATTATTGCAATAAATACAATTTGGTCATCAATATGAGTGCTCTCCATACTGATGATTTCTGATTTCTACATATAGGGATTTTTGGTTACTAATATCTGATTTGTAGCTTGTGGTGAGGGAGCAGCTCCTACGTGCTTCAAACAAACAAACAATTCACATTTCGTTTTGGTGCACTCAAATGAACCTTTTTATTTTCTGTCTACTTTTAAATTAGATAATATTTCAATTTGGATTAACTAATTGAACCCCCATGTCTGGTGTCTCCTGTGCGCTTGCACGCTCTGTTTAGGTTAGCTACTCACAAATCTACTTATTAGTATCTAATACACCATAATATCATATCCATAAGCATGTGACACATCTGTGACTCCTCAAGATGTTAGAACATTTTAAACACTCCTTCCAAAGCATCCCTAAATTACTATCATAGCCTTTGGAGCTCTTGCTACTATTAAAAGGATATCACAGACACTAATTGGCTGTAACTATCAATATCCACAACTTCTGGTGGAAATTAGTTATTGCTGTCCTATCAGGCTTATCAAATCTGAAGATTTGGATATGGTACCAAAGCAAGTTTTCTAAAGGGATATTAAAGACCAAGGTGTTCTAATGTTTTGCAAAATTCCAAACCTGCAACGAAAAGACAAGGGTAATAATTTCTAGTTTGTCACAATAACACACACAAAGATTGAAGAATATACATCAACTGCAGTGCCCAGTTTCATACCCCTAAATATATGCCGAAATCTCCATTCTCTTCCATGTAGATCCTTTGCAACAAGTTCTTGGGAAGGTCGCTGTTGGCTATAGTCCTGAAGCATGTTTTAATAGACTTGTCAGCTCTGATAAGGCTACAACCTTCAATTTAATCTTGCTTTTGCTAACTCAACTTTGGAAACCTACACATAAAAGCAGTGCAAGTTTGTTTGTAAGCGAGATATTATCAAAGATTAGAGCATACAAGTGGCGGAAAGCAGTCCTCTGCAGCCCTCCGAGGAACTGAAAACCCTCCATGGGTGCTTGTATCAGAAGCTGTTAGAGTCTTACAAAACATATGAGGAGTGGTGGATGTGGGTGCAGACTGTAGCTCTTCTGCACATTTCTTGCTTTCCTGTAGCATTGTAGTCATCCAGTCAGTATAAAACTACAAAACCAAGATCATGAATATATTAATTCAATAAAGAGTCTGCAAAGGGGTTTGCATTTTTTTATAGTAGTTTATGAAAGTGAGTTCATCTGAACAAAAACTAGAAGGCAAGGTCACTTCAAGTTTTCGAGACTATAAGTCACAGATGAGAGAAAGAGGAACTAAACACTCTGTTGCAATTGTTTCTTTATCAAAGGGGCAATCAAGGTAGGAACTAATACTAATATTGCCCAACTGTACACATATTAAAGCGACTCATACCTCAGATTCAGGAAATAATGTCAATTGTGCATAGACTTCATCCATCTCCTGGTCAGCCTGCTAACACAAAGAAACATGCAGTTATATATCAGGTCCCTAAAACATATTTCAGGAAGACTAAAAGTTATTGTCAAATAATTGCTACTGCTCTATTTTTCACAAATACTTCACGTCAGCACGACAAGAGATCTAGACAAAGACCACTTAATTATATCGATTAACGACTCAGATAATCAAGAGAAGATCTTTCAAGAAGAGATTAGTAAAAACTCACATATAGATCTACATTCAGTACACGACACAAAATTTGGGGAAAGAGTGTGTATGAATGCATTTGTTGGTTGACAGCCTGAGCTCTATAAGACGCCACCTGCTCGGCCAAAATATTAATATTAATTTATTCTTGGAATCGCAACTGCAATTCAGAAATTCCAACGTAACAGCAAGGTAGTAAATTTCTCAAAATAAAACTTTTGTCTAGATCTTCAAATCAACTCTTTTGTTCCAAGGATGTAAAGTAAGATGACGATTTCAATCAAAAGAATACCACGCAATGTTTTAAGTGTATTCTTTCGAGCTCTTTTCTTCTATATGACATGATATGAAATGCAAGATTCCAACCAACATAAAATTACTAAGAAAGGCAGGACTTATGCAAGATTTCAGCCCACATAAAAACAGGAAACAATGCTAAATTTTGATGTTGAAGGATTTCAACCAGATGCATATACCGCGTAAGAATTGATTTTCTTCCTGCATGATATAATGTAGATGCATGATTTCAAACAAAAGAAGAACTGATCAAGGCCTGATTTTTCTTTCAAAAATTGAGATGCAAGATTTGGACCAAATTAAAAGTACCAAGTAAGACTTGCTTTTCCTTATGGAGTTTTTGTTTCTACAAGATGTACTGTAAAATGCATGATTTTAACATCTAAAAAAATACTGAGCAAGGGATATTTCCTCTACATTCAAGGATGCCACGTCTGGTTCCTCCTCGGCAATTGATGCAACGGGTGGGGTGAACCTGCAAAACGATCCAGAGTTAAACTTATCGATGCCACCGCCATTGTTGTCCGTGAGCTGTTCCAAGTGGCCCTGAGGAAAATACACGACATGGCTGCCCTTGGGAGGCAGGGTGATCAAAGGACCGGCACAGGCATGCCAAAGCTCAGGGCATATGGACTTCATGCCTGCTGTCGCAATGGCGTTTTCACCAAAATCCCCACTATCATAACAGAAAGTAGGAGGAGGAGACTGCTGCAACCCAGGTGGGCTAAACTCCATGTCGACAAATCTAAGCAACCCAAATCAAAAGCACCGATAAGAACTCCAGGAATTAACCCACATGTGATTTTTAACCCAAATGAGATTATTTCAAGGTCAGTTCAGCGTCAAGTCAACTCGGAGAAAACCATCCTCCGGGGCTTGCACATGTTATTGTATTAGGGCACTTTACTCAAAGTATATGTTGCAGGATCTTCATGTATTGGCTATTTTTCCTTCGCCTTCCACCGTTTGTACCTGTTAATCCAAATGTGTACCCCAAGCTGTCCAACAGTGTCCAATCCGACCAGAGAAAAGAAAAGGGCAATCAATACTTACAGTCAGACCATGGTCCTTCTTGGCCTGGCCTGCTTGAGTACGAAGTTAGTTGCTTGCAGATCACAAGCCACCTGCTCATACTTCACAACATACATCCTTATCAAAAAATTGAACAGTACAATTATCAACGGCGACCATTCTAAATCTCGGAATGCTCATAAAAGCCGCTCTATGCTCTGCTCGGTTTGTTCACAAAGTGTTTGACAAAATCTGTCTACCAGACAAGGCCTTCAGAGCTCATCCCCATTCATCCTTTTCAACCCACTTCTTTTCTTGAGTCCAATCCAATCAATTCCAGCTTTAATCTACAATGGGTTCTACAGTACTTACTTCCTTCTCCATCATCACAATCACTGTCACCTGCTACCCAAAAAAATAAAAAGAAAAACCAAAACAAACCCACTTTAGTTTTAATTAATACATATTTGGTTGTGTGGGTGGATCTATCGTAGATCCATTGATTGGGTCAGACAGATATTCCTTTGCCTTCCTCTCTCCCTCCAAAGTTTAAACCCTCTGTATTGTAATTATTTAATTGTAAGCAGGTATGCATATTTTTCTGAGCCAAGTATATCCTACTGAAATTTCTCCTTTATTTTAGGGTGTTGTTTTAGAAGCGCTGCAGTCTTTTCTCCATTTGGAGGACATGTTTGGTCTGACTGTTTTTCAGATGTTCTCTATTTCTGTGCACTTGTTGTCGCCATGCCTTTTGTATGCTGTCCCACCTTTGGGCCATTCACACTCCTTTTTTTAAATAAAGAATTCTGTAGTTGGAACTTTGGTGGCAACCAGTGGGAGAATTATTTTCTTAGTTTTCTGGGATTGCTTAATACTACCTACCTATTTCTTAGAGGAGAATTTTCTTGTTTCCTGCTCCAGATAGTGACATTAATCATTGTACACGACTATCCGCAACAGGAAATCACCTAGATTTTTATAATTGTTATAATTGTAATAGGTTTTGTGAAGAATATACGTACAAATATATATCAAATTGTTTTATTACAAGTTTTATAATATCAAAAGTAGTTTGGCAATATGTGATTGGTCTATTTATTTTGGCATGACTCTTTTCGCTGCTGCTCTTGCAGATATATTTTAATTTAAAATTGCCATTTGTTCAACTTAATTCTGTCGGCCTATTTTTTATTTGGTGGGAATGTGAGAGTTCAGTTTGTAATGGGTAAATTTTATTTTAATTAGGGTATAGTCTATCAATGCTATATTTTTATATAAAAATTTAAAAATGAGTTTTGATTGGTTTCATTTGTTAAATTTTTAGTCCTTGCCTTTAAAAAGGCACATGCTAATGTTTTCATATGAATTATAAACGATTAATCGTGCTTTCAAACTTTAAAAAGAATAATATATCATATGTTCCATAGTATTTAATATCTCCAATTTTGAAGTTTATTCAATTTTTTTGTATTTTCCTATTGGTCGGCTGTATTTTGCTAGTGGTTTAATTAGTTTTGTAAATTAAAAATTAAAAAACTAGAAGCGGCCACATTTCCAAAATAAAATAGCTATAAAGCTTTTCTTAGTGTTGGATGGGACAGTTGCCTGTTTGCACGCTTGAATATTTGGTCTGTTCATTATTAGTATTCAATGTCGCATTAAATCCTGCAACCGGCTTCGCTGGACACAATGTTGAAAGGCAAGATTAAATACTGCAATTGGATTTAGTTGGCCTTTGCAGTTTCCAGAGCAGATCGTGGAGATTTATGGATTTGCTAGGTTTTGGCTATTGTCTGCTTCTATCAAAACTCAGTCGTCTGCATTTGTGGGGGTGGGAAGCTGAGAAATTGGTGATTACAATTCATATTTTCTTTCATTTATTGAATATCAGATTTTATGGTGATACCCGGAACATTTTGGAATGATCTTTTTCGTCTATGTTTTTTAACGGTATTTGCTTATGGGTGTTTAAATTCTCGCAGTCTTTGTCTTAATAAGAGTTTTCCTTGCACAGTGACATGATCTCGTTCACTTTTCTCTTGCAGTTTTGAGGATTCCTCGTAGAAATCTAACATCGTTCTTTTTAGAAGTGGCTAAACTAGGTATACGAAATTATTTATGTGCATTTTACTATTCCAAAATTTATAGGAATGGAAACATGGGTTGTGCAATAGGTTTAATGTTTAGTGCTCAAATTTTTGCAAAGGAATTGATATTTTTTCATTTTTTATCGAATTTGGCCTTTTGTTGATATCCGCCATGAATCTATTTCAACAAAGTTATTGTTCTATACATATATGGGTTTGAATTAGTCTCTATCTTGGGAGTAGGAGAAAACGTTAAAACAATCTCATAAAATCCACTTTGTTATTATAGATGGTTCCATGTGCACTATTGAGCACTCTTCATTGTAAGATGCATTTTAACTCATAAATGAAAGAATGAATTCATGCTTCTTTGAGTACCTCGAACTTCCTTAATGAACCTAGAAAACTTTAGCACACCCCCAAAACCACAAACAGCCTGGATAATATCTATAAAAAAAAAGTTTATCCATGTACAAGTCTACTTGTAAATCCAAATCCAAATCCAATTGTTGCCCTGGTTTATTCACCACGGTTGGTGGATTAAGTAGTATTGCCAATCTAATAGCCTAAAAATTGCCCTGCTATATATTTTATCGGCTCCATTTTCTAAAGGGGAGCTCAAGGTTAAAGAGAACTATCTACTGGATGAGGTCGCCTTGTTTGCCTGCAAATTAGAGCCCTAAGTGCTTTTCTCAGGTGAAATTAGATTTCTTTCTATTGAAATAATAATTTGTATAGCTGTCAATGTTGTTTTTATAGTTGATCCTGTGCTTCTTACTAGAGGCTAAAATGGCTTTGAAACTAATTCTTTCCAAATTTTTAATTTAAAAAAGCTCTATAACCATCTCAAAGCCCATAGGAAAAGCTAGAATTCATAGTGCGACAAGCTTCTTTAGGGCTTAATAGAATTAATGTGGAAAAGTCATATATTTTTGTCTTTATTTTTGGGGGGTTTCTACCATTTATCAATGCTCTGTTCTTCTCACCATTCTAGTTGCTTCACTCTGAACTATTTCAAAAATCAATTTGTTTAAAAAATAAAAACAAAGTAAAGTCTAAATTAGAAGCATTTTCCTTTCTTTTCTCTAATGTGTGGCTCTCTCTATGTATTGTATTTCAAAAAACACATTTTTAACAAAATCATATATCACAAAACCCAATCCATATTGGGCATTTATTATCACAATGCATCTTAATGTATGCCCTCCTGAAAACCTCCTCGTATCATAGTTTCCAAAGAGGCACAAGCAGGATGAAAGTTGTCAAAGCCCATGGAGTTCGGTTTTCACACTCATGGCTAGCAATTTCTGGAAGTCTTGTAAAGCCATTCCGACGAATCTATCTACTATGTCATTTAAAAATTCTGGGCAATTTTCACTGATTAATTCCAAATAGGAAAATAAGGCAACATAAAGGGCATGCACCTGAACTTATCTATGTATCACATTTTTGTATTCTTCAACATTCTTTTCTATTTGCATTTTTATTTTTTAAAAGCTTTTATTCCTTTAAAAGTTGAATGAAATGAATGAGCAGTAACTCTCTTTTATATTATTTAATCACTGACCTAGTCCAACCAAACGAAGCTTTGTGAGGTAGGGATGGCTTTTTCTTTGATTAGCTCATTTTTTACTAGGAGATTCCAATCATATTAATAGTTTTATTGTGAAGCTGAAAAATGTTAACAACATTCAGATAGATTTAATGCTGCCAAAAATAGTGAGAAGATTTCTATCTATTTATTTTCATGTATAAGCCCACCTAATCTGACTTCAGAACTTAACTAGGATATAAAGATATAAAATCAAACATTCATTTGGCTATAGTTTGTATAGCTAATGCTTTAAGTTTGCATCTGTAAGTATTTAAGTATTTCAGGAATCAATGCTATATTTGAAAATGACACATGGTTGCCCTCAAACAACAAAAAGTAATAAAAAATACAACAAAACATTTAGAACTAAAAAAATCAAAATATTGCAAAGCTAAAGATACAGATTTCTGAAACAAAGCTTATTTGTTGATTTTTCACCCCTAATAGTGATGCTTCTAAGGCTATAGTTGCTTTCAGGAACTTACACATGCCAATTGAGATCAAGAGGAGGACTTGGTTGTCCCAAAAACAATGAATGGTTGTACAAATCCATGCCTTTTTGCTTTTGTTCGTAATTTATGCATTTCACAAAAGGAAGTTGAATGCATTTGTCATAATATACATGCTTTATGTTCATTTCACTTCTAAGTTCTCTCTATTGCATAGTTAGTTTCTTAGATTTAAGATAATTAGTTTCTTTATTTAGTTAGTTTCTTAGATTTAGTTAGTTAGTTTCTTCATTTCCCAGACATCATTAATAATGCAAGAAAAGTAAGGGCTTAATCCTCTCCATAGTTACTACCTAAAATGTCTAATTTAACCAAACAATTGGCTTAAAATCTAATTCTTTCAAAAACCTAATGTTACAGTGTTTCCAACTGTAAGTAGAACTGAATATAGGAATTCAATCAATGAAAGCAAGGAGTTGAAACATACGAAGAGAAGAATAATCAGGCAAAGAAATCCTAAAATTGTAAGAATTTTTCTTGGAGACACAAAGCAACTATGAAAGCACCTGACAATGTTGGGAGTATGGGTTTCTATCATTCACGTTGCTCCTTACATTGCCCATTTTTAGACAAAGACAATGAGGTCAAGCTTGAAATCCAAAGACATGTTAAGCTCCTACTTTTATTTCACGGCTTAAAGAATGGGGACCCCTTTATATTTAAAGATGCTTTCTATGATACTGTTGGTTTGGAAAGCTTTACTTTCCAACTTTTCATTTGAGAATGATGACGGTACGCTCTGCTACCACTAACAAAAGTATGCTCTAATACCACTTGATGGGGACACAACCCAAGCACAGAATGGACACAACAAGAAAGGGAAAATTTTATTAACTATGAAAATATGCTAGTACATTTGATACAGAGAAAATAGACTTCAAAACATGCCCTATGGGCTTACAATAGCATAAATCTGGAGATAAATTCTTCTCCCAGTACCTTCTCCCAAACTCCACTTCGAACTGCCTTTTACAATGCCAGAAATGTTCTTAAATAGACCTCAGAGGGTTAAGGATTAGGAATACATTCTAAAAAGTGCTAGTTGGCATCCGCCGACCAAATAGAAGGCTCTAGAAGTCGCATTAGAAGTCGGCACAAAATTAGAAGAATCCAGAAATGGTAACCGAACTTCCAGGAGGCATAACTTTTGAACCGTAGCTCCAATTGACGAATCGTTTACATTTTCAGAAAGCTCTCCAAGCGCTCTATAGCCCTATGGACAAGCTTCACTCGTCCCCCATTTTATGGCCCTATTTGAGGTCATTTAATTCCCCTAACCTGACTTTGAAGCATTCTTAGGAGGTCTCCAAAAACTGAAAAACTGTGATAACTTTCAAACCGTGGGGCCTTTTGACCTAATTCTTTTTTTGGAATGCTCTAAATTACATTTACATTCATCTGGCCAATTTACACCTTCGTGTTCACCAAAATGATGGCTCAATTACATACTCCTATTTTTTTGACATTTACACGTATCCCAAGGTGTTCAAATACTCTATCCTAGAACATTGATAGTGGAACTGTGAGAGTTGAAACCTTTATTTGACCCAAATGGGTATCCAGAAATGAAAACACATTAAACAGAAACTAAGTCTAAGTACATTTTTTTGGTTGACACAGGATTGCCCTTATACCTCTGGATGCTCCTACATGAGACACCCAGGGTAGATTGAAAAGTGACCCTGTCACTTTATGAATGGTAGAGGAAATCCCAAATGGGAAACCTCAGCTGCTGATATCCAAGTTGAGTCCTCGATCGGCCATCCTTTCCACTTGACTAAATACTCTTTATACTACCTATGTTTGGTACTCCTACCCACACGATGATCTAAAATGTCTTCTATCTCCTCCTTTTTAGAAGCAGGAATTGGACATGGCTCTAACATCGGCTCCTCATCTGCACCATCATCATGATACTCTGTTAAGTCTGCAATGTTGAAAATAGGAGAAATGTGAATACCATCTGGAAACTCCACCACATATGCATTTCCTGAGTCATGTTTCTTCAAAATTTTGTGGGGGCCAAATTTCTTCATTTTTAAGCTTGTTGTAAGTACCGGCTGGAAATCTTTCTTTTCGTAAGTGTACCATGACTAGATCCCCTACTTGGAATTCCTCATGTCTTCTCCTTTGATCAACCCTAGCTTTATACTCTTGATTCATCTTGGTAATGTGTGCCTCAACCTCCTCATGCAGACGCTTGATATGTTCAGCAAATTCTTCAACTTTAGCACTTGTCCTCTCCCCTTGCTCTATCTTCCTCAACTCTGGTGCAGTCCTTGGGCTACTTCCATATACAATTTGGAATGGTGATTTACATGTACTCCTATTTACAGAGTTATTGTAAGCAAACTCCACTTGTGGTAGAATCAAATCCCATCCCTTGGGTTTATCCCCAACTAAACATCTCAGCAAATTGCCCAGACTTCTGTTTAACACTTCTGTTTGGTCGTCAGTCTGTGGGTGATGTGTGGAACTAAATTTCAAGTCTATTCGCAACTTCTTCCACAATGTTCTCCAAAAATACCCTACAAATTTAGTATCTCTGTCAGAAACTATACTCCTTGGAAGACCATGTAGTCTTACCACCTCTCTGAAAAACAAGTCTGCAATATGGACAACATCATGATTTTTGTGGCATGGAATGAAATGTGCCATTTTGGAGAACCTATCAACCACCACAAATATTGAGTCATTACCCCTTTGTGTCCTTGGCAATCCAAGAACAAAATCCATACTGATGTCCTCCCATGGCTTTGATGGAACAGGCAATGGCTGATATAGTCCAGTATTGTGACTAAATCCCTTGGAAACTTGACAAATCTGACAACTCTGTACAAACTTCTTCACATCCTGTGAAATCTAAGGCCAAAAATAATGTTCTCTAAGAATGGCAATGGTCTTATCTCGACCAAAATGTCCTGCCATCCCTCCACTGTGTTTCTCCTTAATCAGATTTTCCCTCATGGAACTCCTTGGAATGCATAATTGACTGCCCTTGAATAACATACCATCCTGAATCAGATAGTCTAACCACTTGGTTCTGTCCATAGCAACAGGCTCCTTACAAGCTTTCCATGCTTCAGCAAAATCAGGATCCTCAGGGTACAGATTCTTGAGTTCATAAAACCCAACTACTTCAACCTGCATTACTGTAAGCAACAACTGTCTCCTACTTAATGCATCTACAACCCTGTTAGATTTTCCACTTCTATGCTTCAACACAAATGTATAGCTCTGTAAGAACTCTACCCACTTCATATGTCTCTGATTCAATTTACCTTGGCTATTTAAGTACTGTAATGCCTGACGATTAGTATACAAAACAAATTCCTTTGGCAATAAATAATGCCTCCATTTCTTTAAGGCGTAAACTATTGAATAGAACTCTTGATCATAAATAGAATACTTCCTTTTTGCATCATTCAATTTTTCACTAAAATATGCAATAGGCTTACCTTCTTGGCTTAATACAGCCCCAATAGCACTGCCACTAGCATCACAATCCACCTGGAACACCTTTCTAAAATCTGGAAGTGCCAACACAGGTTGTTCTATCACCTTCTTCTTCAGCAATTCAAAACTTCTCGCAACTGTCGTAGTCCATTTGAACTCTTTTCTATCCCCTCTTATTGTGTCAGTCAAGGGTGCACATATGCCACTGCAATTCTTAATGAACTTCCTGTAAAAACTAACTAAACCATGAAATGATCTTACCTCAGTAGCAAACCTTGGAGTAGGCCATTCCAAGATGGCTTTTACCTTCTCTGGATCCATTTTGAGACCTTCAGGTGATATAACAAACCCCAAGTAGACTAACTCCATTTTTGCAAAGATACACTTCTTCAGATTAATTAACAGTTTCTCTTCCCTTAACCTTTCAAGGACACTTCAAATATGCAATAAATGTTCTTCCAAAGTCTTGTTGAAAATTAAAATATCATCCAAATAGACAATAAAAAATTTTCCCAAGAACTTCTTAAGTACCTCATTCATAAGCCACATGAAGGTGCTTGGGGCGTTCATCAATCCAAAGGGCATGACTAACCACTCATAAAGACCCTCCTTGGTCTTGAAGGTTGTTTTCCACTCATCTCCTTCTCGTATCTGTATCTGATGATAGCCACTCTTGAGATCTATCTTTGTGAAGTACTAAGCTCCACTCAAGCAGTCCATAAGATCATCCATTCTTGGCAAAGGAAACTGATACTTGATGGTTATCCTATTTATAGCTCGAGAGTCTGTACACATCCTCCACTCTCCATCCTTCTTTGGTGCCAGGACTCGGGCTCTCCCGAATCAAGCCCTTCCTTAATAGCTCCTGAACCTGTCTATTTAGCTCCTCAGTTTCAGTAGGAGTCATCCTGTGAGCAGCCTTGTTAGGCAAACTAGCTCCTGGAATTAAATCTATCTAATGACTGATTTGCCTTACTGGTGGCAATCCTTCTGGAAAATTATCAAAGATAATATCTCCAAACTCACCTAGTAAATCTGAAACTTCAAGTGGTATTTCACTACTACCTTCTTTATATACGTTGATGTTTCATGCCATCTAAAAACTTCCTTCCATCAACAAGACAAATCCTAGCACTGCTACATACCTTTTCGCCTTCCTTTTTCATGGGCTTCAGTTTGTGGTGAACTCCATCCTTTGTTAGAGAGTATGTGTTTGCATGACCATCATGTACTACATGTCTATCAAACTGCCATGGTCTTCCCAACAATAGATGGCAAACATCCACTGGAATAACATCACAGAGAACTTCATCATGGTAACTCCCAATTTTGAATTTCACTAAACATTGTTCACTTACCAAGACCTTATGATCATCTTTCACCCATGCAATCTGATAGGGTTGGGGGTTTTTCTCCCTCTTGAGCTTCAGCTTAGAGACCATCTCTTCTAATACCAAGTTATCAGTGCTACCACCATCAATGATCACATCGCAACATTTATCCTCACACTTGCACCTGGTACGGAATAGACTCCTTCTTTGTCCTTGTTCAATCTCACCACTTAGTAAGACCCTTTCATTCACTAAAGTCTCTCCTCCTTCTGCATCCTCTAAATGTGATGATTGTGCATCCTCATCCACATGAGCAACCCTAGCTTGACCCTCAGCTCTCCTATCTGTCCTTCCTTGTCATTGAGGGCATTCAAAGGCGCGATGACCTTCTTCGTTGCAATGGAAACAGGTAACATGGAAACCTCCTCTTCCTTGTCCACATCCTCTACCTCTTCCTCTTTGATTTCCAAAGTCTTGATCTCAGGAGCAGTTGAAACCCTCGTTCCTCTAGTTCTTGCTAGTACCCACATCTTCATTCTTCTTTTGGGTTTCATTTCAGCCTCAAGATGACCTACCACTACCTGTTCCTCCTTGATCATGCCCTCTTTGTCTCCCTTCAAACCTCTTATTTAGCTTCTCTTCAACTCGTAGGGCAAACTGGTATGCCTCTTCAACACCGGTCATTCTTACCAAACTTAATTCCTCCTAGATGCTAGGTCGCAACCCACTGATATAACGAGCAACCTTCTCCTTATTTGCTTCTGCATGCCCCGCTCTAATCAGAAGTCGATAAAGCTCCTCTATATGTTCCTAGACTGATTTTCCTGCTTGCTTTAACCCATGCATCTTCTTAAACAAATCAATCTCATAATCAACAGGAATGAATTGCTTCTTCAATTTGTCCACCATACGATCCCACCTTGTGATCTTCTCCTTTCCTCTTCTGTTTATTTCCATTTTAACCTCTTGTCACTAGATTTTGGCATGTCCTTTCAGTTTGGCCTTTGCAAACTTAACCCTATTTGGGTCCCTGATATCCTCATACTCAAAGTATTCTTCCAGTTCATTGATCCAATCGATCAACTCATCTAGTTTCAAATTTCCTGAAAATACACCCACATCAATTTTAGGTCTTTTCCCAAACTTAGTAATGGCCCTAAAAAGCCTTTCCTCTGCCTGATTCAGAACTTCCCCATCAAATTCCCCTTCAGGTCCAATTTCTTCGTCTTCATTGTCATCCTCACTTTCGTCGCCTACAACAACATTTGTTCCTCTACGGAGCTCCTCCTGCAATGCTTGTACCTGCCTTTGGAGGGCTCTAACCTCCTCAGGATTAATAGCTCTAGCCCTTCCACCATGCTCTCTTCTTGGAGGCATCTTCTTAACTCAAACCCACAACCACACAGTCCTGGTGCAAACTGCCTCACAGTTGGCGCTCTATCTACACACTCAGGAAAACTAGCTCTGATACCACTGATGACAGTATGCTTTGCTACCACTAACAAAAGTATGCTCTGATACCACTTGATGGGGACACAACCCAAGCACAGAATGGACACAACAGGAAAGGGAAAATTTTATTAACTATGAAAATATGCTAGTACATTCGATACAGAGAAAATAGACTTCAAAACATGCCCTATGGGCTTACAATAGCATAAATTTGGAGATAAATTCTTCTCCCAATACCTTCTCCCAAACTCCACTTCGAACTGCCTTTTATAATGCTAGAAATGTTCTTAAATAGACCTCGAAGGGTTAAGGATTAGGAATACATTTTAGAAAGTGCTAGTTGGCATCCACCGACCAAATAGAAGGCTCTAGAAGTTGCATTAGAAGTTGACACAAAATTAGAAGAATCCAAAAATGGTAACTGAACTTTCGGGAGGCATAAATTTTGAACCATAGCTCCGATTGACGAACCTTTTACATTTTTGAAAAGCTCTCGAAGTGCTCTATAGCCCTATGGACAAGCTTCACTCATCCCTCATTTTTTGGCCCTATTTGAGGTCATTTAATGCCCCTAACCTGACTTTGAAGCATTCTTAGGAGGTCTCCAAAAATTGAAAAACTACGATAACTTTCAAATCGTGGGGCCTTTTGACCTGATTCTTTTTCTGGAATGCTCTAAATTACAATTACAGTCATCTGGCCAATTTACACCTTCGTGTTTACCAAAATGATGGCTCAATTATATACTCCTATTTTTTCGACATTTACATGTATCCTAAGGTGTTCAAATACTCTATCTTAGAACATTGATAGTGGAACTGTGAGAGTTGGAACCTTTATTTGACCCAAATGGGTATCCAAAAAATGAAAACACATGAAACAAAAACTAAGTCTAAGTACATTTTTTTGGTTGACATAGGATTGCCCTTATACCCCTGGATGCTCCTGCATTAGAGAAATTGAGATGCAATATGCCAAACTTGGAAGCTACTATACACATACTTCCTATGCTCTATTTTTTCCCTATATAGTTGTCATGTCTTGCACAGGCTTACCTTGCATCAGAAAGAGTTGTGATTGCACCTAGACTATTTAATTGGAGTTTTTTGAAAGTTTTTTCATTTTAGGCTATCATGAGTTTTTTGCATTGATTTTCTTTGTGGCAATGGGTCTTTGAGGTCTAACCTTTGATGCTATTTATGTGTCTTAAACATGATATGTGCTTCAAATTTGGTGTTGGTTGTTACAAATAGCAACGAGCTTCATAATTCTTTGACCATTCCTTTAGATAGGTCGTGACTTTTACATTTATCTATTGAAATTGTTATGCATGTGACTATGTTTTTGCTATTTGAGCCTTTGAGATTTGTACTCGTGAGTGGGCCATGCTTGTCTTTAGAATTATTTTACTAATATAAACACACTTGGCTTTGAGACTTGACAATTCTAAAAAATGGATTTTAATAGGATTATTCTGAAACCTGTGAACTATACTCATGTGGAAATTCTAGTTTCACTATTTTTGTCATCACCTTTTATTAGCTATAGGATGTCATTGTTGGCTTTCGAACCTTTGTTTATCTAAACATGCAATGTGCCTTATGCTATCACCTCAAAGAAAATGACAACTTTAAATGGCCTTCTAACAGTGCTATCATCTCACATTGGTAATGATAGAGAAGAATTATAGTTTTCATACCAATATAGATCCTCCTATTTAAATATGGTAAAAAGTTAAAGAGTTGTAAGGTATATGGATTGGTGTTTTCAAACTTTGTTATGCATTTTGGGCATTCAATAGACCTTGTTCTATAGGATAACTATGATTTTAATGAAACTAGCTAGATGTCTCACCAAAATTCTATATGGAGGATAACTATACTTTAATTTGAATAAAATTTTATCACGCTGTGAAAATGTAATGCCTAAAACCTTATGCATAATATCAAAACAAGCGATGGTATTTCTCTCGACATTTCTACTTGAAAGAGAAAACTGTGTTCTTTTGGTGCCTTTTTGAAATTCTAGGTTCCTTAAAGGAGATGTTTGATTCTTGAAAAATATCAAAATGTATGTTCCAAATAAGATATGTTTTTAACGATTTCTTCAAGTTTCTTTGGCTCCATTTAGAATTCAAAGTTTGTTTTTAAATGCAAACTTAAAATGCCTAGAATTATTACCATACATTCAATTAAAAAATTAAAAAAAATGTTTATTAGTAGTCTTTTCCAAATGGAAATGTTTGACATCTATATACTAAAAAAATTAGAGCTTGCCTTAGGTAGATCTAGAAAAAAAATTAGTGCTAAATAAAAATACAAAGATTGTTAAAGAGTGCTCTACAATCTTTACAATGATTGCAACAGACATAACTGTCACAACCAAACTAATTCCTAACCAAGCATTTGCTCGGTTGAATGTCAATATTCTTTGATTACTGACCAATTGTTCCATTGATTGATGGCCATGTTTGAAGCTTCATCTTTGTAAGCTAGTATAAATTATGTTCTTGTAGTGGTATAAGCCATGTCTATATGTGATTTGTACCCAATCACTCTCCCTCCTTGCTGGTCCAATTAACAAGTAGCTGATGCTTTCTTTTGATTTCATTGAAATTTGTATTTATAATGTTGGATAAACACAATAACAACTTGTAATATTGGTTGTCTATTGACTGGAACTTATGCACAAAATAGGGCATTAAATATTTCCACTTTGACATCAAGATGTTACTGATTTGACTCATCTTCTAGGCATTCTATGGGATGATATAGAAATTTTTTGACTGATGATATTAAACTATCACATTTCTTATATAGAGAGGAAGCATTGCATAGATGAAAATTTATGGATGAAAGACTTATAAAATGAACGATTCATAAGGCACAATACTTATGAAGTATAGTAATCTATGTCTGTTTGATAATGGGGTCTAATTAAGCATACTCAATCTAGAATGGTATTGAGATGGGTGACATCGTACGAAGTTCTAGGGGTTCATACTTGTGAACATATTTTGGATACATCAAATGTTGCGTAGACCACTTGTACATTACTATAGATTAACGAAGGCTGACTAAGAACTATATTGCTAAATGCCAATAAATGAGCACATAATCTTTAAGTTACAACTCTAGTGTTATTTAGGTCTATTTTAGTGTGCGCCAATTCATCTATAGAGTGTTTCTAACCTATACCTGTAATCAAGTACTAGATATTGGATGGCTAGCATGAAGTCTAGTTCTACACTTATTTTCCAATGAAATTTTGTTCACACCTACTTTAGGTGGCCCATTTGCATGAGAACAATGGATCACAATAAAGTAGTAGTGTTGAGATTTTGGGTTCACAGCCCAACAAAGACTACAATTGTTGCTTGTTACTCTTTGGTAATAGGTTATCTTCATGAGTTGTTCTACATGTTAGCAAACAATGGAACTAGCTCAAATGATACAGACATATATACATTAAAAATAGACCATTAAGAAGATGTGAAGAATTTATAGAATTATTGATGACAATGTTTCCTATGTTTGTCAAATTTAGCAATCAACCTTCAATTTTTAACTTCTATTTATTTATGGGACCATCTAAGTACACATAAATATTGGTATTCTCTACCTTTATATAGTGGTTATAAGCAACCAAATGTAGGGGGATCTAGAACCTACCGCAGACATGCCTCCGGGGGTTTGAACCTCGATGGATGGCATTATCTCCTCATCCTCTATGGGAGCAAGACTAAATCTATGTCATAGTTTAACATACTAATATACTTTATAGTTCCTATTTTTCATGTCAGATAAAGCAATTGTTGTTGACATAATACATAGCTACCAAAACATAGCTTCATAATCTTTTACTTTCATCATTTTCGAAGTTGTATTTATATTTGCACAAATGGAAATAAAAGAATCATGGCATAGAAAGATCCTGAATATATGTAGTACAAGTATCAGGTAAAAATGAAACTCATACAACATGAAGTACTAAAAAACACATATTCAATAAAAAGATTCAGACAACTATTCACTACTGGTGCAACCACTTGAATATAGGGGGAAAAAAAAAAACCTTGATTGTCAGTATGTACCACACATTGATTTATTGGGCTGAGATAGGCAAATTATACAACACATATTGATTTATTCGAAACTATCAAGCAACAACATGACAATATGGTGTTCATGATAATAACATAACAGTCTGATCTTGAAGAGAAGATAAGGTCTTTATCATACCTTTGGTGTTTATTAAACTAGTTATATATACCAATAGTTATCCAAAGCAAGTGTTGATGACATAATACATAACTTCATAGTGTATTATCTCCATCATTTTTGGAGTTGTATTTATATTTAGTAGATAGAAATAAAAGAATCATGCCATAGAAAGATGCTGAATAGGATGTTATTTCAGATTAGATTATATCTAAGCATTTATAACATGCCTTTTGTTTACAGTAATGAATCTATCTTAGAATCAGAAACAGATGCTGGGAGCTATCTAAATCCACTCTTGGCAGGTTTCCCCTACACAAACCCATAGGTATCCCATATACCATTAATATATGGAGGAAATTAGTCCAGTAGGCATGATAGCCAAGACAATTATTAGATATTCTCCTAAACATGGCATTGTAGAGAGGAAGGAAATAATGATTCTGTATGCAAATGTATTACTAGATTCGTATCCAACAACAATTTTGCGCGGATGCCCCCCATAGAAATAAGGGAAATGACTTATTTTCCAATTAGGACAAGTATTTTTATAGATTGCAATTCCAAATTTAGAAATCAAACAAATACAAATGAGGCCTCTATTGGGTCAAGGTCGTTGCCTTCTACAAACAACATGACCAGACTTCGATGGGTAGATGGAAAGTTGCTTTTGTTTTTCTTTCATGTCTTGTATCTTCAAAATAGGTTTATTTACATATACTTACATATATGAATATTATTATATTAGCCAATCTATAAAAGAAGTCATTATAGATGTTGGATTAGATTTATTTTGCCTTTAATTTATTATGTAACTATCTATGTCAAACAGATCAAAAGACTATATTTGATAAGAAAACAGAGACCGAGTCTACATAAGTGACAAATATCAAATTTCAATTGAAGGTATTCCATCTTTTCTGTGTGTAGCATTATTCTATTATCTGCATTTTCCTAGTCATAGATAAGTACTCAGGGGTGAAATCATATATCAATTTCATATTAAAGAAAAACATGTGCACCATATCTTTTAGACTATTTTCGTATGTAGTATTTTTTGTTAAATTATTTCATCCTATTAAGTTTTGAACCAATATTTCTTCAATCATTTAAACAGTATGTGAAATAGATATCAAAACATTGTTCATACAATACAATGTTCATGATAATAACATAACAATATGATCTTGAAGAGAAGATAGGATCTTTATCATACCTTTGGTGTTTATTAAAATAGTTATATATACCAATAGT